>BDUI01001009.1:2637-13026 GCA_002335545.1 Apodemus speciosus
ATATATATATATATATATATATATATATATATATATATATATATATATATGTCATGGGGAAGAAGTGAACTATATTTTGAAGCAATGATATCATCGCTTATTGAGGGTCAATAAGAAAGCTGTAAGAAAATAGAAATTCTGTTCCCTGAAGAAGAACATAACAGTTGCCTAATTATAAATAGAATTGTTATTTCTCAGGCAAGCACACATATCAAATCTGATCTCATACATGTAGAGGATCCACTCATTAGGACAGAGTAGGAGGAAAAGAATTGGATTTCTTTATTACCTTTTACTCCCCCCACCTCCACTAGATTCATGGATTTAGACACAAAGTAGATAACATTTTCCTTAACTAAACTTGTTTTCTTAGTTGTTTGTGTCATGGTATGTATTGTCATGTTTTGAACAATTAGAAAGAGAATTTCCACTAAAATGAATACTGGGTTTGGTGAGATAGCTCATCAGTTAAAACTACCAGATACCAAAACTGATTACTTAAGTTTGATCCTGGGGACCCACATGTGGAAGTGACTCGTACAAGTTGTATTGTGACCTACTTATATATGCGATGGCATATACATAATCAGATCACACACACACATGTGCACACACACATACATGAATGAATGAATATACATAAGGAAATGTAAAATTAAAAAAGTCACAATTATTCTGATTTTCTATGAAAATCTCAAATATATTTCAGTCATTCTGTCCTAATTTCACAAAAYATTTAAGTGTAAAAATTGGCTTATTTCTTTCTAATGGCTGTAAATTTTGACAAATAACTCTCAGTTTATTGGCCCAGGAATAATATCCCACATTTTTATTAATTAGGATAATAGAAATTTTGTCACACCATTCATTTTCTCATAAAATACACATGTTTATACAACAGGTTCAAATGCCAATACTATCTTCCCTAATATATACATGGCTCAATCAATTTACTAAAATGACTTTATTTATAAGACAGCAGACCAGAGTTAACTGTTTAAAATAACACATGAAATAGGGTTTGTGTGTTCCAACCTTATTCAGCCAGTATTCAAAGGCTTTAATTTGTTTCTAAGTGATAGAGAATTTAGACTGTTTAATTTTACCATCCTGATAGTCTTTAKTGGTATGTGATGGTATTTATGATGGTAGAGTTAAACCTGGGGCTTACGCCCTCCATATTCTAGACAAGCACTCTACTATGGGGCTGCTGAGCTACATCCCARTGTGATAGCCCACAAGCCACCAGTGCTTATACTTACAATTGATSCTTACAATTTTAACCATRTTTTGCTATTTTAAACATAMYTCTGAAACAGRAGCCTMTATAGTAATGAYGTGCATACACCTGGTTAATTTAGAAAGTACAATACACACAAGTGTAGTTGTGTCTCTGTATGAGCTAATGTGGTGGATATTCWTGTGATAACACCCCCCTCTGTTGAGTACACAGGTAACTGGAGAGTTCTTTTGGTAACAAACACCCTCAATAAAAAGGAAAGKTCCAACCTTCTGTGTTTTAGCTTCCAGCTACCTCAATAAGCTTCAGCCTCTTAAGCACTTATGTTCTCTCTTTGGTTCTTTCCCCAGAATTTCAAAGTATTTTTACCTCCCTGCAATGTAATCTTGGTGTTTTTCTTCTTTCTTCCTAATTTTTTTTTACTAGCAATTTCCTTGACTTTAAAATTGTATTTTCAAGGTTCAGTATGGGCTCCATTTATATTTGTCTGTTGCCATGCATACAGAGTCTGAGAGATGGGTCTTAGGTGAACCTTGTTCTGTGTGAAATACTACTAAACCCTGTTCCTTCAAATATATTCAATAAGGACCAATCTTAATATTGTATGTCATACTTAACTTTCCAAAGGGCTTAAATAAATAACCTTGTCTCATCACATATCTGTTGAGACCACCTAGTGGTAGGGAGGGCTCTTTAACCTGTCAGTCATTCCTCTTGTACAGTAACACTTAGATGCCTTTAAATATATTAAATATATGCATATATAATTTAAAATGATTTACATAAACTTTTATACCAGTATTTACCAGGTGTATGCTAATATGCCATGAATGTAAACTACCAAGAAATCAAATAAAAAGAGATACAGAAAATGCATGATCTAGAGACTCCTTTTGAGATCACTTATGATCTTGCAAACCACAAGCATTTTAAGTCACTAACCCCACAAGATATCATCACTCGAGAGGCTGAGTTTTGTGTAGCCTGAGGGCATTGGTGAGCCAGAATATTTTAATTGACTAGCAGTTTAAATATTGGATTCCTATTTCTGGTTGCCCTTTTGTGAACATATGTAATGCTTACCAGAATGAAAGCCAATCGGTCTCTATTGGTGTCTTGGAGAGAAAGATAGATATCCTGGGTCTAAGACCCAAAGCTCAATGCACCATTTCATGTGGGACATTTGGAAGAACCAGAGATGTCACGTCACCTGGAGATAGGTAATTGACAGTGTGTGCACAAATATCTTTTATAAAACATGTTTCCAAGTTTTCAAATTATATTCTGCAAAGTGCAATTTGATCCTACGACCTTTAGCCACATACTCTCTGACAGCTCAGCACTGTGAGTTNTCCAACCTTCTGTGTTTTAGCTTCCAGCTACCTCAATAAGCTTCAGCCTCTTAAGCACTTATGTTCTCTCTTTGGTTCTTTCCCCAGAATTTCAAAGTATTTTTACCTCCCTGCAATGTAATCTTGGTGTTTTTCTTCTTTCTTCCTAATTTTTTTTTACTAGCAATTTCCTTGACTTTAAAATTGTATTTTCAAGGTTCAGTATGGGCTCCATTTATATTTGTCTGTTGCCATGCATACAGAGTCTGAGAGATGGGTCTTAGGTGAACCTTGTTCTGTGTGAAATACTACTAAACCCTGTTCCTTCAAATATATTCAATAAGGACCAATCTTAATATTGTATGTCATACTTAACTTTCCAAAGGGCTTAAATAAATAACCTTGTCTCATCACATATCTGTTGAGACCACCTAGTGGTAGGGAGGGCTCTTTAACCTGTCAGTCATTCCTCTTGTACAGTAACACTTAGATGCCTTTAAATATATTAAATATATGCATATATAATTTAAAATGATTTACATAAACTTTTATACCAGTATTTACCAGGTGTATGCTAATATGCCATGAATGTAAACTACCAAGAAATCAAATAAAAAGAGATACAGAAAATGCATGATCTAGAGACTCCTTTTGAGATCACTTATGATCTTGCAAACCACAAGCATTTTAAGTCACTAACCCCACAAGATATCATCACTCGAGAGGCTGAGTTTTGTGTAGCCTGAGGGCATTGGTGAGCCAGAATATTTTAATTGACTAGCAGTTTAAATATTGGATTCCTATTTCTGGTTGCCCTTTTGTGAACATATGTAATGCTTACCAGAATGAAAGCCAATCGGTCTCTATTGGTGTCTTGGAGAGAAAGATAGATATCCTGGGTCTAAGACCCAAAGCTCAATGCACCATTTCATGTGGGACATTTGGAAGAACCAGAGATTTCACGTCACCTGGAGATAGGTAATTGACAGTGTGTGCACAAATATCTTTTATAAAACATGTTTCCAAGTTTTCAAATTATATTCTGCAAAGTGCAATTTGATCCTACGACCTTTAGCCACATACTCTCTGACAGCTCAGCACTGTGAGTTATTCTTTYGCCTCCTCAAGGTTTACAACTTTGTGATATGGCACTTGTCGATTGTGAGCATGATTATTCTTTGTCTAGTTAGCATAGAGGAACTAGGGGTGTTTATCCTCCTAATCTTTCTGTTTGTGTTCTAATGTTCTTTATTCATTTGTCATGTYGGTTTCATCTTTCATTTCCAATTATCTCTATGTTTGTAATTCTGGGGCACTCAGTCCTAGGAAGGGAATGGCAGATACTGTCTTACTTTCTTGTATACCCAGGATCTATAGGCTATGGCTTCCTCTGTGTCTGTTTATGACGCCACTGCTCTTACCAATTTCTATTATCTGAGCATCACATTGAATTATAACCATGCCATCTTGCTATGTGGAGAGCTGTCATTTAATGTCCTGTTCATCATGACGCCTTTCTTCTTTCTCTCTCTCTTTCTCATAGATTGGACCCTGTYGCTTTCCAGGATTGTTGTGTGTATGTGTTGTATATGTGTGTATAGTTGATTTATAATCACAAATAGTAGAAGTATGTAATAAGTACTGAACTTTCACTCTAATGTGTCCTACCATTTGGTTTATTATTACTCTCACCTAGAGTCAAAAAAGTACTCATTTTACACTCAAAGACTATTGCTTTAAAGCAAAAGTAATCACAGAAAACTCAATGATCCTTTGTTATAGACTCATAAAGCAGAGGGTTTCAAAAGAGATTCTGTGGTTGGCTTAGTCACTCTTCCAATCCTGATTGGGAATACTCTCTGCTCTGTAATGGTCAAGAGAAGACAGAGGAAGAAACTGAATGCTAACAGATGAACATTTGCTTAAATTACAAAGGACAAAGGCAACAAATGTGTTTACTATAGAGATAGGTAGTGACTATAATGAAGTATGTGCACTTCCAATTTTAGCAACTGATCAACCTGCAATAAACTAAGATGAATATACTTACGACTACATATATTTTGGTAGAAATAGAAATAGCTACATAGATGTGTAAAATGTCTAAATATCATATTCTATCATATTAATATGAAAAATATATCAAAATGATCATGCCAACCTTTATTCTTTTAGATCTAGAAATACAACTTTCTGTTTGTAAGACTTAAGTCAAATGATGTTTGTACCCACTGCTGCTAAGATGCCCAGAAAAAAATACCTGCTGCTCAGAATGAGCGAGGCCAAGTTGAGAAGATCTCCAGAAAGAAGATTGTGTCCTGCTGCCAGGCTGGCTGGCAAAGAAGCAAGTTTGAATATTAGCATGCATTTGGCTGTTACCCCTGCCTGTCCCATTAAACCTGGAAAAGAGGCATCACCTTGAAACACCCAGATCTGTGCTAACTCAGCAGAGCACTAATTAAGTATATAACCCCAGAAGACTGAGTGAAATATTATAAGCATATCATATTCTCTCTCTAGTCTTCCTCTGTCTAAGTGAGAATCCTACAGCATCAATTGTCTAGAATAGGTAGATCGGAAAGTTTTTCTCCATGTTCTTCTTTTAGATTACATTCTTTATTCCATTTTTTATCCATGTGTGGGGGGGGATGTTGCATTTATGGGAGCATGTGTTTGTGTAGAGTTCAGTGTCTACATGTTTGTGAAACTTTTGTTTTATGTCAAGATGTTCAATATCCTGGCACTATTTTTCTGCTTTAGTTTTTTGTGTGATTATTTTATAATTACATCATTACTCCTTTCCTTTTTTCCCATTAAACCCTCCTAAGTTCTCCTCCTTGTTCTTTCACAAATTCATGGCCCTTTAGTTTTATGTTGTTATTTGTTGTGATTAAATATATTTATGTGTACCTGTACATGTACATGTATGCGTGCATGTACATGTATTTGTGTAAGTATATGGTATATATGTGTATGTATATGTATTTATGTATATGTATATGTATTTATTTGTATATGTATATACAAATAAATTCCTAAATAGATATATACTACCTGCTCTAGCTGTTAAGGCCTCAACCTTACACAAAGATCTTCTTTTATGTTTTTAAGATTTTTCTTTTTTTTTAATCATCCCACAGCTCATCCAGCCAGCTAATCGCTCTAGCTATCTCATTCCAGGGATTCCCTGTCTCTTCCTTCAAAGGCTGGAATGACAGAAAGCCTTCTTCACACACCTAGCATTTACATGGGTTTTAGGGATCAGAACTCCAGTCCCCTCTGTACTCCACTCCTTTCATGCTAAGTGCTTGAACCACTGAGCCAATTATCTATCCCACTTAGATTTATGCTCTTAATCTGGGAACTCTTTAGTTTCAAGTTGGAGAATTTGAATTTGAATGTCCAACAAAGTCAGGAAAGAAACCACATAGCTCACTAAGCTAGATGAGACACTCTGGGACCCTCCCCAGAGCTGAAGGGTATCAGTCAACATTTACCCTGTGCTATGAATTTCAACAGAACCAGAGAGGGAGAGAATAGAGAGTTAAGTAGAAAGATTATGGCAAAGATGAGAAAACACTAGGCTCACCAGCCCAACTCCAGTTTCAATTGATTCACTTTCTAGGTTTCTACTTTAAATTATGAATTTTTTTCAATATTTTAGGAGTTCAATAATAGGAGTTCTTTGTTGCTTCTCTCTGTATTGATTTTCAATTCACGAAGTTTGGCTTGAAAGCAGCTTCTTTCCCAGTTTAGATATTTATAAAGCTGTGCACATTTTACTAAGTTTTGACTTGTCTGATGATGGTCCTATATCCTCTACATTCATGTAATATCAGTGACGCTGGCTGTGCATTTTTATTTGTTTGGCTGTTTATTTTTTAAATCAAGAAATTCACTAACTATGTGCCTGCATGTCTTACAATGTAGTTTAAGTATGTCACTCTCTACCTGGAGTCCATGTAGAAGCTACAAGATAATAACTTAGGCATATAAGATAGCCTCTACCCATATGCCAACCCCAAGTCTTAGACTCTCCTTTAGAAATGACAGTTTGCTAGAATGTCTCACATACTTAGGCCAACATTATACTTTTCAGTGACCGGATTACCCTGTTGTAGGCAGCCAGAGAGAGGAAATGCAGAAGCCGACACACAGGGAAGAAGTGCACAAAGTTCTAATGCCTTTTCTAGATGGTAAGGGCTCTACATCCAGCATCTCCAGGTACACAGGACATGCCCCCTGAATACAGGTGCACAAGCATCCCATGCATTTTCCAGGTGTCTCATCCTAAACTGCTCAGTGTGTTTGTTGATCCCAACCCAGGAGCTCATCAGATCTAAGAGTTCAAGGTGATCTCCATGCACACTAGCACATTCCCTGAGATTAGTGTGCAGGAATGGAAGTTCCCAACTATTTAATCATGTTGTCTTTCTGGTCAGCAGTCCATTTTAGAAAATTCTGGAGAGCTGAGTTTCAAGTTATCTTCTTGGCATAACCTTGGGTGAGATAAGGGCTCATGGTGAACCAATTTCCAAGAGATTCCAAAGATTGTTAGCTCTATTACTGGCTTAGGGAAGACTGAGACTAAACATTTGTTTGGTGTGTGTGCTAGGCTCTCCATGTGTGCACGTGTGCAGGCATGTATGCCTGTATATGTGTGTGTGTGTGTGTGTGTGTGTGTGTGCATGTGTGTGCATGTGTGTACCTGTGTGTGCCTGTAGAGGTCAGAAGCGAATCTTTGATTTTGTTCTTCAGGAGCCTTCTGCCTTTTATGCTTGCTTGTTTGTTTGTGTTTTAGACTATTGGTCTCTCACTAGATGGAGCTCACTAACTAGTCTGTCTGKCTGGCTCCTGCACCCCAGGTACCTGCAAATATCTATAGCCACAATACTGAAATTATAAGTATAGCCCACCATACTTATCTTTTATATGTGGTTTTTTGGGAATTGAAGCCATGCCTTCTTGCTAGCATTGCAAGTACTTTACTGAATGTGCACTTCCCTAGACGCCAACTATCTTCTATACTCTTTCCTAACATGAAAGAGCTCATGCAGAAGAAGTCCAAAATGGTCGACTGCTCTTCTGAGAAACGTTCTTTTCCAGCAAGGTCAAGGTTGGAGTTTTTAAATTAGAAATTTGGCACTCGTTTGAAGTGGATATGGTTTCTGAGAGAGCAGAGGATCTGTCACTACCAGAGCTCAATATGGGACTGCATTTGGTGTTTTATGCCATAATAGGTTTACATCTGTCCTTTTGATGATGTAGTAACTTTTCAAAGCTGCATATAGGAAGCTTGTAGCCTGCCATCTGCTTCTCCATCAGAAGAAACCTGATAGTCTATACTCTGCCAGAAAATGGCTTGACTTCATATGTCCTGTTGCTCTGGCCATAAAAATCAAAATACGTGTGCCTGAGTGACAGCCTTCTTGAAAAAGGCAATTTTCTCCCCTCATGCCTGATTCCAGCACAGAAAGASTGAACAGTATTCCTGTGGATGAGAAGAAACATGATTCTTGTTTTTTATTAGATATTTTCTTTATTTACATTTCAAATGTCATCCCCTTTCCTGGTTTCCCCTCCGAAAAATGCCTATCCTATTCTGCCCCACTTCCCCCAGCTCACCAACCCACCTACTCCCACTACCTTGTTCTGGCATTCCCCTATACTGGGGCATAGAGCCTTCTCAGGACCTAAGGCTTCTAAACATGGTTCTTAATGTTTTATTTCCTGGTCACTCTCTGAGGATGACAAGAGGTTTCATGAAATGTTTCTGTGTCAAAATACCAAGACCCTGCTTGGGGTCAATAGGCAATTTCTGATTCCTTCTCATAATCTTTTGACCTAAACTGACCCAATGACATAAATTATATGTCCATTCCAAAATATGAGTTAGAATGGCAGAAGGTATTTATTGGTTCTTCTCTGTCTATTAGGGCTAAATTTTCAAAAGCTGTTTTTCTTAACTAAGTACAAGTAAGAATAGAAAGAAGAGACCCCCACCCCCCATTATTCCTTTTAACATCAACTTCTTTGTTTTCTTCCCTTCAGAGCTTTTGACTATTTTTCCCTAGGCAGCGATTACTTCAGACTTTATACTTAGCTTCAACAATATGTTTCCTCTCTAGCCACCCCTCACACATCTTTTTCCACCTACAAGGGGAATCTGCAGAGCATCACTACTTAATCACCTCACCACATGACTAATGGAATGCAGGCTTTACAAGTGTGCTATGCTAATGTGGTATCAGAGATCTAGCAGGCTTTGGTGACAAGGCATGGGCCCCCATCCCACTCTTTGCCTGGTTGCAGTTTTTCAGTTGACAGTTAATGATGATGAGATGGGAATATTTTATGCCTCTTATAAGCAGAGAACTTTGAGGGCAGAAAGGCCAAGCAAAAGAATTGCTCAGAGAAAGCATCACCAGAGCTGAATGCAAGACACAAAAGAATAGAGTGTCTATTCTCAGGCAGCCATCAGGTCTGAGTACACAACAAAAGAAGTTCAATAGAGAACTCCCACTATTGTGTCTTTGAGGCCCAGTGATGGGAGATTGAGAAATTAGAAGTGAATTATTGATCAACTATTTTTATGGATGCCACAGGCTGAATGTCAGCATATTAGTTTACAAGTTCTCTAAGAACCCTAAGACTGATGCATTATGCAAAAGTAGGGTCAAGGTCACAAACACACACAAAGCACACAGGGAGGAAAGAAAGAGAATACATGAAAAGAAGGAACTTAGTTAAGCATATATAATTACATATATCTGTATTTAGTTGATAAACAATAAACAGGAAATTCAGCAGAGAGCAAGGGGACAGTAATAGAATGCTAACAATAACACTCACAGAGTGCTTCTTATCTGTGCAACAGATGCTCATTAAGTAACTTATACTTGTTAYACATGTCTTCTAGTTGCTTTCAGTGGCATCTTGTCCTAAAGGGGACTATAATAAAATTAATATGGGTTTTTGAAAACAAACTATTTGCTTGTGTAAGCAGCTCTTTGGCACAGCCCATGCTGAGCATGAATAAGGTCCACTATTTAATCTCAAGCAATGTAATAAACAAACAAATAAGAGCTGAAAAATAATAAAACAAAATGACTAATGGCTACTTCGAAGTAGGAAGTCAAACCTAAGGAGTTGTAAACAGCACAGGAAGTGTGAACACTGTATTCCATGAGCTGGAATGTGAGGTTGGTACCTACCTTGTCCAGAAGACAGTGTGTGATTGTGAAAGAACTCTTTGAAGCAATGCAATACTACCCCTGAGCATGAAGTTTTAAGATCTACCACCGTTGGCTAAAATAGGAACTGATGCCAAAGAGGCAGAAATGGTTTTCACTAGTTGACACCACACACTTTGTTTCTTCTACTTAGCTTGCAAATAAGTGCAGTTTGGAGCAACACAGTTAGCATTGCTGGGAATTTTGTATTGCTGTCCTCAAAGGTACTTGTACTGTGCTTTCTGGTATGCTTCTGCTGCAGTTCACCTTAAGTCAGGAGGAATCACATTTGCTCTCTCCTTAAGCCTCAATAAGAACTAACAGAAGAAAAGCAGAAATTAGATTTTATAGAGAATCTTTTGCTCATCAATGGAAAGTGTCTCTTTGTCACTCTAAGAATTCCTGGAAAGGTACTAACATGAGAGTAGACACTCTGTCAATGAACAAGTCATTAGGGGAAGGAATTCCTCCCATTTTATAAATAGGTTTATGTTGTTTTTATTATCTAATCTGTGTGTGCATTTGTATCTCTCTCTCTCTCTCTCTCTCTCTCTCTCTCTCTCTCTCTCTCTCTCTCTCTCTCTCT
>BDUI01001009.1:148488-165139 GCA_002335545.1 Apodemus speciosus
CAAAGCCCAGTTTTTTATTTATGTAATTCAATTATTTATTACAGGTTCCCTCTTGTCCATCCTAGGAATCAGCATTTCATGACCTTAGCCCCTTGACTTTGAGGAAGAGACAGCAAGCATAATCTCACACAGTAAGATTGTTGTGTGGGATCCAGCCCTGGAATTACCATTCCATTATCATTACTGAACTTAAATTCCTTCTACCCTAGGCTGACCTTGAACTTTGGAATTTCCCTGCATTTGTATCTTTTATCTTTCTGACAAACTGTCTCATATTATAGCTGCCTCTGTCCCTGTAGATTTGGGAATCTTCTCATACAATTCATATTGTATTATATTTTTGAATAGTTGAGAAATTACATATTTCTAAATTCATGTTTTTAGAGTTCTATTCCATACCCTTAAGGATAGTCCTGAAGTTCCTAATGTTTTCCATAGGCATTTACCATAATGTTTATATAGACAAACCCTCAACTACCAGAATCGTGCTACTTCTAATTACCATGGAGCATTTAATGTTAACAGAGAGGAYATTTCTCAGAGAAATGTGAAAATATATAAATTAATAAACAAACAAACTTTTTGCCCATGCATGCTGACTTTGTCTCAGGGGCAGGAACCATGTCATTCTACCCCTACAAAAGCAGTGCCAGATGTGGCAAGTGATTGATTTGTATATCTACTTTATGTAATTTATATCATATATAACAAGAATAACATAAAAATTACTAGGGTGAAAGAAAGTAATAAGTAAAAAGTATTTATGATGCCCTGATATACAGGAATTCTTATCCCACAATTATATTTAACTTTCTCACTATAATTTGTATATTTAAAGCTTCTGAAAATACTTGTATTAGAAGTCCAGAAATATAATCAAAAACTCTCAGGAAAGAAGTACAAAATGCCCATACTACTCATGTGTGTGCAAGTGTTTTTATGTATATAAATATTTGTATCTGTATGTATATGTCCATTGTTTAATTGTGTATGTGTATGTACATTTGTTTGTGTATATGCATATATGTGCCATATGAGTATGCATGTATTTCTTTTTACCAAATCACAATACCAAACCTATTAATCCTTTCTCAGAATCACTGTCATTCTTTTATCTATGTTTTTCTCAATATAGGACATTAAATTCTATTATGTGTATCTGTAAAAGAGTGAGAGATAGAGATAGAAAGACAGACAGAGACAAGAAGAGCCACAGAGAAACAGAGAGTTAGTGCCACATAGAGACAGAGAGACAAAGAAGGAAAGTGTTAACTCTAGAAGGGTCASCATGTCCCTGCATTTACCACACCTTTTGGTTACACAGAACTTTACCTCCAATTGGAAATCAGAATGACCTGTTCTTCAAATCCAGAAAGGAACATCAATTGGAGAAAGAGCAATAAAGTTTTCATGCTCTAAAAGTCTTAGGTGACCCTAGAGACCAAGGTAATATTATGGATAAGAACATATCTGTATTTATTGATAAAGACAGATTTCACTCTCTTAGAAAAGAAAAATGTGGCAAAAGATAATAGGATTCTAGGAGAAAATTATCTGGGTACTTCTCACACTCAGTCACACACACACACACACACACACACACACACACACACACACAAATAACCTGTTAAAGAATCATTACCTTTCATAGTAATTTCACAAACAGGAAAAATTTATGTTTAGCATGTTTCATCAGTAGCATTATCTTGCAAAGCAAAACACTACTTTAATGTTAAATGAGTTCAATAAAAAATGTTTGAAAGTTAGAGTTATTGTGGATGCAATGATCTCTCAATCTTTTCTAGTGTTAAAATTAGATTCCAACATATTTTCCCTGTTCATCACATGTTAAAGTCATGGGAAAATGATCTTCTATTGTGCAAAGCTTTTACAAAGAAGAAAGAGACACAATTTTCCATCTGAAATGGCTTGACTTTACAGATTAATTAGCGATGCTAGTATGTGTGTGTGTGAATTAACATATCTGTCATTTTATTAAATGGCTGGAATATTAATGTGCTCCCAAGATGTAAGACAAGTCTCTGAAGTATTGTTCTGACATTTCAGGTTGGGTATGACAGGCAAACTGACTTAATCTGTCAAGTTTTACATGGTCAAACATAAAAAACTGGCTCATTAAATGTTTGAATTGACTAAAGGTCCTGGTTACTTTTTGGGATATATATTTACCTGTTTAAATTTTTAGTACATATTTAATTGAGTAGAATAAATATTATCTCTCCGGGTGCATTTCTATAAAAAAATCTCCATGGACATGTTAGGATTTAGGTGTCCCATGGCCCATGAACAAATTCATTCTAGTGTTTTTCAATTCCTATTGGGAAATACACATGCTTTTGATAGAGAATGTTCTGAGGCAAATGCAGATCCAGTTCATAGTCCACAAAGAGGAGGAAAATAATGACAAATTGGAGAAATTTTACTTGGAATAGTCTTGGTAGTACAGATAATCAAGATTGCTTTACTATATATCTTGAACCAAATCTATATAAGTCTTTGCTTTAATATGCAGAACCAATATCAGTTTTCTTAGATTGTCTCTTTGTTCTACATTTATCTTCTTAGCTCCCATCATTTGCTAATCAACATCTATTGCTTTGCGGTATGATAGGCTTAGAGTTTCAGTATGTAATTTGCTGCTAATATGTTGTTTTTGGAAAATCTTAATAAGCTCTGTATTAATAGTTTTCTGCCACCTATGTATTAGTTATTACTAATGCAATAAAGTCAGATAGCTAATAATGATTTAAGAGAATCTTTTCAGTTCATTAAATATTTTATGAAAATCAGAACGATAGAGAGTGAAAAGGTTAGCAGAAAATGTTGCAGAATGTTTTTATAATTAAACTACTCTATAATTAGTTACTGCTGATTTTTWCTTTATTATAAATTAAACTAGATCACTAATATGCAATTAGGAAATTTACAACATATGTAGATATCACTGCTATTTGTGAGTTCAACCATCAGTATCTTAATACACACCTCTTATATTTCAGGAGATCTGCACTATTGAGTGTTCAAGCAAGAATGTGACACAGGTCACTAATTTAAAGAATTCATTAGAGAATTTTTCATCATGGAAACCTCAGTAAGGAACTTCCTGCAAAATGCAGTTTTGTAAAATTGGTCTTGATATCCTGAAAAAAAAAATCTCCAAAAGTCATAGTAATACTCTCCTCTGCATTTGAAATTGTATTTGATCTATGAGAAAGTGTACCAGGTGAGTTTCCAATACCATATTCTTTCACATCCCTGTAGATTCAGAGCTTGTGTGAAAACTAGACATGTTAAACTTTATGTATTAACAAGATGACTGACCAGGCTAACTTTGCCTAGTGTATATTTCAGTCTTTTAAAAAATAGCACTTATTTGATGTCAACTTGAAGATGATGTCATACCTTCCAATTCTAATTTTGAAATTGCCAACTAATTGTTTTCAAGAGAAGACTTATAAATCTGTAGTAGAGAAAAATCTGTAATGATTGCCCAATGGAAAGCTGTGTGTGCTTCCTCTGATTTCTGAGGAATCTGTACCGACTCCCCTGTCTTTTTTTTTTTTTTTTTTNCAACAACAACAACAATAACAGAGAACAACAACTATTGCAAAACAGCAAACAAACTAAAAACCCATTCATCTTGGTAGGGAAAATTTTGATAAATTGATTTATAGTTTTATTATACTATCATAAGAATTACATAGGAGAGATGGCTCAGTGGTTAAGAGCACTGACTGCTCTTCCAAAGGTCCTGAGTTCAATTTGCAGCAACCACATGGTGGCTCACAACCATCTGCAAAGTCATCTGACACCCTCTTCTGGTGTGTCTGGAGACAGTGACAGTGTACTCACATACATTAAATAAATAAATAAATTTTTTTAAAAAAGAATTACATAAAACCAGTCTTTAGCCCCAGTCTAACCCTAACTTTAATAGCATGATTCTTAATCAAGGTCTTTTGTTTCTGTGTTTGTTTCTTTTCATGGCAATATCTGAAGACACACTTGTCATGACCAGGCACATGCCGGCCTCTACTGGTTTTAGTGACTGTTCGTTTCTCGGGACAGGAAACAGCCCTCACGACAAACCCTTCTCCAGRCTGAATGCCAGTATGTGAGGATAGGAGACACTGATTTCAGTTCTGCWCTGACTGGGCACATGTTTGTAGCTATCCAACACATCCCTAGGACAAACTCATTTTATGATATACGCTATAGATTTACTAATAATGTGCTCCTTGCTCTGAACTGGGCAGGCAATTCTCAGCTTTCCTTTAGTTCTGGCTTGCTTTCTTAAAAATGTGGTTTAAATGTAGGAGGCCTGATGTCAGCAGCAGATCTATTTGATTTTGCCTAAAAATTTGACACTAATCAGGGTTCTTGGTATTACAAAGAGACTAAAGAATATTTGAATCAGAAGGTTTTAGCTAGCTCCTTTCTGAGAAGTCCTCCTTTTCTGCATATTCCCTGGAGACGAGAGAATTTTATGGGAATAGAAGAGGGTTTCTCTCCTTATCCCTAGAAGCCAATACTTAGAATGCTAATGAGTTTAGCACGAACTGTATCCTAAAATGGGATTCTAGGAGTCAAGTGGTTTAGAAAGGAAAAGCAGAACAACAACGCAACAATGGGYCCTGGCAATGTCAATAGCCAGAGGGGTGTGGCACAACTCRRCGTTAAAATAAATAACTTCAAAGTTTCATTTGATGTCAGGAAAACACGTGCCTTGCCGGGGAAGCTTCAAAGGTGGCTCCCAGCTCTGCCTTCTCTTCCTTTAGAGTGCGATGTGTATCAGATCGCATTACTGTTTCTGCGCCTGCGCTCCGTCCTCCTACCTCAGACACCTTGAAAAATGTCTCAAAGGTGACAAAACGTATTCTTTGGAATAGAAAGACTGTATGGGCAAATATGTAAGCCAACCTTCCTGACCRCGGCTCTTTCGATGGACATTTAACCAAGTTGAACCCAGGAGGTGCTTGAAGACTGAATCCAGCAGCTATCTGGAAACCCTCGGTCCTGAGAGTGCTTCTTGGGGCCACCATAGGCCACTCAATGTCTCCACCTGTTTCCTGTGAGATAAAATGAGTGTCTTTCAGTCATAAAATGAAAGAAACAATCCTTGAAACACTGACCGTACATCCCTGGTCAACACGGAGGAACTCGAGCCTTCATTGTGGATTTCTTCTTCAACGATAACAATGACTTGAAAACGTGATAGAAGGGTTTGGTTTCATCTCAGCTCTGTGTTCAAGTGTGGAAGCAAGAGAGCTAGAGAGGAGAGTGGGGAGACAGATGGAGGGAAGGATGGAAGGAGGGAGGAAGAGGGGGGAAGGAGGAGAGATGAAGAGAAAGGGGGAAAATAACGCTTAAATATGGCYGAGGTAAGTCAATCAAATTCAATTTCTTTCTTTTAGATTTAAGGAAAACCCCAAGGGATGTGTCCTGATGAGGAGGTCTTAGCACAGGGACGTACTTTGGGGAGTTTAAACAGGAGAGAGGCATCAACAGACATTTTAAGTAAGCTTGGGCTTTGAACTGCTGGCAGGAGCTCATTCACATGTTGCTGATGATACAGAAACTTATTTTAATAAGTATTTAAATGTGAATAAAAAGCTTTGGGGTGTGTGTGTGAAGATTTACAGAGCAGATAGACCCTTTGTTTGTTTATTTATTTATTTATTTATTTATTTATTTATTTATTTACTTACTTACAATCAAGCCATTTCTCCTCCTCCTGGTTTCCCCTCGAACAGTTCCTCATCCCATTCCTCCCCACCACTATCTCTGAGAGAGTGCTCCCCCACCACAAGGCCTCCCCYCTCYCTGGGACCTCAAGTCCGTCTAGGATTAGGCACATCTTCTCCTACCGAGGCCAGACCAGGCAGTCTTCTGCTATACATGTCGGGGGGCCTTGGACAGCTTGTGTATGCTGTATGTTTAGTGGTTCAGTGTCTGGGCGCTCCCAGGGGTTCAGGTTCATTCTTAAACATTACACCAGAAGCAAACATTGGCTCAGCATCAGTATCCTAAATTAATTTAATTATCGCCTATCTCTGTGTGCCTATTTGATTTTAACACCTTTTTTTTTTACCCCCAGAAAGAGAACTACTCTGACATCTTAAGAAGCTTGAGTCCTTTTAGGGGGTTAGAGAGACGGCTCGGTGATTAAGAGCGCTTCTTGCTTCCGCAGAAGACCTAAGTTCGGTTCCCAGCACCTATGTCAAGTGGCTCACACCACCGGTAACTCCAGCTGCCGGGGATCTAATACTCTCTCTGGCCTCTGAAGGCACCTGTATGCATATGCATATGCACATGTGCTCACACACACACACACACACACAAACACACATGCACACACATGTACTCAAGCATTCATACACACAAATACTAATATTTTTAGAAGTGGTTTTCTAACTAGGTGCTGAGCCCCCATTCCTGTTTCTTCTCATCTCTGCTGGCGCTGAGAAGGGAGAGGTTACAGTGGCAGGCCTCAGGCTGGATAAATGAGCAGTGACTCTCCATGGGAAGGCAACTTCTCYAGAAGTGTCACACACCCAGTCCTTGACCACTTCCTTCCGGGAGCCTCTCTGGCTCATGCCAGCTCCGCCACTCCTGATGTTCTGACTATTTCCTGTAAGATCTTATTGAAAGGCATTCTAGTCAGTGAGTAGGCCCAAAGCCACCTCTGCCACTTACACACACAGACCATCGGCAGCTGTCTGACTCCCTTTGTACCCGACTCCTCAATGTAAAGCAGAGATGACAACATAAGTGTCCTCAAATGTTAACATATCCCAGAATGGCACACTCTACACCATCAATAAGCATAGCTATACCTTAGATGCTTTTGGAAGGCACTGATGTATTTATTTATTTATTTATTTATTTATTTATTAATTATATGTAAGTACACTGTAGCTGTCTTCAGACACTCCAGAAAAGGGCATCAGATCTTGTTACGGATGGTTGTAAGGCACCATGTGGTTGCTGGGACTTGAACTCAGGACCTCTGGAAGAGCAGTCAGTGCTCTTAAATACTGAGCCATCTCTCCAGCCCATATGCAGATCTTGATGTTTGTTGAAAAGCTCCTCAAATGCAGGGACAAACTTTGTCACCCTAGGAGCTGTATCTGACTCATCAAATGTATCCTAGAGGCACGGACAGGATGTGATTCATCTTTACCCCGTTCCTTCTTTCTTTCCTACCTTCCCTCCTCCTGTGGTGGTTTGAATAGGAACGGATCACATAGAATCGCCTGTTTGAGAGGTTAGCCATAAGGAGTAACACTGTTTGGGGGTGTGGCCTTACTGGAGTAGGTGTGGCCTTCTTGGAGGAAGTGTGTCACTGTGGGGTGTTGGGCCCTACTTGGCGTTGGTTTGGGCCTTGAAGACAAACCTGAACCTGGCTCGATTCTCAAGAACAGTCATTCGCCTCCACTTGAGAATGACTCAACACAGCCTAAAGGAAATCTCCTTAGCCTAGCTACCGCGGACGTCAAAAATTTTCATAGGCTCTGTCAAGTCACCCCATACCCCTCGTCATCACACATTACCCCATATGTCATCTCACCCCACACCCCTATCCCCACTTCCTTGCTCCACATCCCAAGCAAAATTGCTGCCGCATTAAAGNTTTTTTTGGTTTTTCCGAGACAGGGTTTCTCTGTGTAGCACTGGCTGTCCTGGAACTCACTCTGTAGACCAGTCTGGCCTCGAACTCAGAAATCCGCCTGCCTCTGCCTCCCAAGTGCTGGGATTACAGGCGTGTGCCACCACGCCCGGCTTGACTCCCCTGTCTTAAGACTTCAACGTGATCATCATTATACAATTCCAGAACTCATCTGTTTAAAATAGATTTCAACAGGGTAACATCAAGATTTTAGCTCAGTGATGTTAGAAAAGATTCTTTCTGGAGAAGTTTCTCAGGCTTCATTCTCTGCTGTCTTCATCTTCCTCTTTATTCTGGATTGAAAGGTATTTTAAATAATCTTATACTCACAAAAAATCATCATATGGAGTTCTGTGTTAAACTCACATGATTAACAACTTTATGGAAATGAGAAAAATCTGAGTGTCAAAATCTATAACTTAGATACTTGGTGATGGAAGACAGAGCAAGAATGTAAGTTACTTAATTATTTTAATATTAAATTCTAGTCATCATTAAGGAGTTATGAAAGAAGTAAACAGAAAAAGACTGTGATAAAGATTGTTAAATACATGATCACAAATGAAAAATGAAATTTTTGATCATTAAATATGGACAGACAGATATACACATAAACATGAATTAGTTGAAATGGTTGAGAATATTCTAAAAAGAATACAAAAGTATAAGAATACAGGAATGAAAATATTATAAAATATTTAGACATCTGATGGTCACTTTCAGAACATATTGTAATATTAAATGGAGATAATAAGAAAGTAGAAAGATATTTTATAGGAAAAAAGAGAGTTGAAGAAATTTTCTCTGTTCACTTTAACATTTTGCATTTCCTTTATTTACTCTCCATTATACATACTAGCACATTATTAATACATTTGCCCTGGATCCAATTAATATATAATTCCAAAACCCAATAATTTTATCTATTTTCTGCACCTATCTATAGTCCCACTCAGGAGTATGTATGACACATACATATGTTCAATATTAATCAGCTTATTGGATTAATCATATGGTGGTTAATTGTTGGTATGTTTGAATATGAAGAGAACTAAAATCCTTTTTCTGTTTCTCACTGCCACAAAACTTATGATATAATGATTGGAATTCTTGCAAAACTAACAATTTTTCATGTAGTTATTATGAATTCTCTAGTATAGTTTCCTAAGGGTTAATAGAATATATATTTTATAATTAATGTGAGAAGAGACACTTACCAGATAACATATTTAGTGCAAACCCTGGAAAAATTATAAGATTCCAAAGCCATTAGAATAATTTCTTAAATCAGCAAAGCACTACTAGCTGCCTTGAAGTTCTATTAAGATAACCATTCATTAATGCATATAAGTAGAAGGTGTATAAATGCAGGTGATTGCAAATTTCATGAAATGTTGCTTACAGTTTTCAGGCACAAATTATGAGGAGGTGGAAAGCTAGGAAATGATATAATAAAATCTGCTTTTGCTTCCTGGGCATGCCATAACTAAACTTTGACACCAACAAATAAAGTTGTCTTCTACAAAGTACATGCTGGAGAACTGCACAATGAGTCTTAGCCAAAAAAAAGTTTTAAATGAGTTTATGGCTTTGTGTTGAGTCACATTTATAGTTATTCTCTGACTCCTGGGGACTCAAAGCCATAGGTTGGCCATGCTCACATATTGTAAAATTGTGAGCTTTTTTTCTTTTTGGCTATTTTTTTTGTCAAAATTATTAGTTAAGCTAGAGAAAAGTAGAGAAAAAATTATCACTATTTATGTTGTGTGATTTTTAATTGTTTAACTAAATTTCAGTTAAGAGACTTAAAGAGACACTAGTCCATCATGGGACATCTCCAAATGGATGTTATCATAGCATTGTTCTAGCAGGGGTTATCAAACATTTACTTTCCTAAAAAGTTTTCATCATACATTTACTTAGAGTCTAGACAGATCAAATTCCCCTTATTAGAGACATATGTTATTCTAGTTTAGGGTTGAAATTATGAATTGTTTATTTTTTAAAACTCAGTCTTGATCCAGCCTTAGTCATATGATCACTAATTCCTTTTCCTTCCTTCCTTCTTTCTTTCTTTCTTTCTTTCTTTCTTTCTTTCTTTCTTTCTTTCTTCCTTTCGTTGTCCTTTTCTTTTCCATTAATTCTTAATCATTATTTCTTACTCAATTATTTCCACAGTGAAAATCAATCTTCACCCTTAAACAACCATTCAAGTCATACCTTACCTCTACCTTGATTTATCCAGATAAGTACTAAGACTTTATCAAGGTAGAATTTCAGCCATGTTTTCTTAATAGTACATTTTCATCAAGTTGTAAGAATGCAGATTTGGGGCAGGGTATATTCTTCAATGACATTGCTGAAAAGGAAGTGTTAAGATATGCACAAAAATAAAATAATACCTTTTTTAATTTTGAAAAATCAATTTAGAATGTATCAAAAATTCAAATATATTAATTTAAGCCACAAAACACTTATAAGAAAATGTAAGAGAGGAATTCTTTGACTTAAAACATACAGTGACTTTTTGACATGAAAGTTATTGCACAGGAGATCAAAATAGAAATAATAAGGAATGCTACCACTAAAACTGTTTCTGTACAGCAAATGGGACAATCAGCATAATGGAAAGGTTAATGCAATCTTAAATCTCTTCATGCTGATGCATTCAGATTTCAGATATGTAAAAATGTAAATAATATGCCTCTTAGATTTGAAGAAAACAATCCCTGATTCTCCCAGGTGCAACTCTCTGTGATGAGGCATCTGTGAATTCTCTAGGAGCCTCAAAGTGTGTTCTATCTTGTCTCCAATCAGATATTCATTCAAATCCACAGAGGCTACAGTGTAGGATATGACCATCTTATATGAATTTCTGACAGTGAACATCTTCTTCAAATACCTTCAGAGAAAAACTTGACTTCTTGGTTTTCAGTTTTTCAGGGCTTATAACCATGGGATAGTTTCTTTGCTATATCCATGTCATGGAAATGAAACAATACTGGTGTATTTTAACTACTAAAATTTTATTAAAAATCAAGAATTAAGAGAGGATAGATAGCAGACAAGCCATAGTGTGGCCATTTAYTTAAATCATTTTCTCATGTAAAATATTCTTTTCCTTGGAGTAGCCCAGAAGATCATGAGTGAATCACAGGTAAAATCTTCTTTCCTTTTTACTTTAGTTAATTAACTAATTAATTTATCTATAATCATGTATATAGGTATGCACATTCATGAACTGAAATGTGAATGTCAGAGGAAAACTTCCAGAAGTTATTGTCTTCCTTCCACTGGTYCATTTCAGGAATCAAAGTAGGAATATCTTGTTCCCTTACCCAGTGTGACAGCCCACATACCTCTTACTAAGTTGTTAACTGATGCATAATAATAGATATCAAAGCTGTTTAAATAACATGGAAGAGAACTAACAGATTTCTATCATTAGGTGATATTTAGGTAATTTTAGACATGTGTTTAACACCTTTTGTCCTATTGTTTTTTTAAATTATTGTTCTATATTTTTGTGATGTACATGAACAGGTCATCAAAGTTTAAAATCTCTTTCTTTGAATAACGTTTTTACAGCCCTACTATGGTATGTGGCCCATACCTCCCAATACATTCAAGTTGAAGAAGCAGTGAGGTTTAGTCAATGTTAATGACAGGTATAATGTAAAGAAAATGATTTTCCTACAAAGCACATAATCACAAGATTTATATTTTATTAAAAAGGTATAAATTATGAATTTCTGAAGGTTTAATAYAAATCTAGGAAAAAGACTAAAATAATTTGTTTATAAGTTTGAGCTTTAAAATGTGTGCTCATTACACTTTTGTGGTCTTTATTTATGGAGATTGTTCACTGAATGTATGATAGAACCTGTCTTAATCAGTACACATGAGAATATGTGCTCATGTCCATCTCTAGTCTGTATCATATCTTCCAGAGGAAGAATGAACTGGACTATTGAGGAAACACAGTATACATGTATCCATTGTATACTTAACAAAAATGTCAGGTCTCCTGATTTGTCACTGAATGTTTACCAAGTTTCTTTTTAATAATGTTGCATCAGAATTTAAAAAAAATAAAGAAAGTAGAAAATATATTTTTAAAGTTATATTTTCTACAACAGAAATGACTTTTTTAATTGAATGTAGATATTTTCTTCCTACAGAGGTATTAATTAACAAGAGTTTTAGATTTAATGGCAAATGAATGATACACAAACAATTTATTTAGGAGACATAAAGTTTGTGTGTGTGTGTGTGTGTGTGTGTGTGTGTGTGTGTGTGTGTGTGTGTCTGTCTAGAGAGAATTAGTAACTGAGCCAATGAAATTGCTGGGCAGAAAACCATGCAATTGGACTTGGAACCTTTCTTTGGAAGTAAATGGCCCACAGAAAATGGAGAGAAAGCCAGCAGCCAAGCAATGAAAATCAATAAAGCACAATAATTTGATTACTTGTGGATGAAGTAGAAAGTGAATACATGTATGAGGAGGGTATTATTTAATAAAAACTATCATTTAGTGAAAATGACAAATCAAATGCACTATTACTTGCTCCCAAACAGCAAAGAGACATTAATGAGTAAATTGAATAGAAATCATARATGATAAATCCCTGCTTTCTTGTTACCATGGAAAAGTTAAACAGGTCATTGCCCATGTCTAGGAGGATAGGAATACACAACTTCTGTCTTGTTCCTGTTTTGTTTTTCTTATGTGACCTACTTTCTGTCTTTTTTCTGTTATATATTTTCTTCATTTGGCATTTAAATTTTTATAACCTCTGGGCCTCAATAGTAATCACTTCTCTATGCAATTTTCTATGACATTCTTATTTTTAATGTGACGTATTATTTATTATTGACTCTTAAATCTGTATCAGCATTCCTGAGAGCTCAATGGAATATTAATATCTCTTTGAAATATAATGCTATGAATAGAGTTTGCTATTTTTTAAGACCCTATACTATAGTAAAGTAAAATATTTAAAACAAAACAGGTAAGAACTTCCAGGATAATAGTGGACATATATAATTAAGTGTAAAGAAAGGATCAGTGCTTCCTCCCACTGTGCTAAATTGCTTCCTGAATTACAAAGGAGTGACAAAAATGTACATGATAGTCACATTCTTCCTTGTACAGACTTTCCATCTACCCAAGTATCCATTCTTTCTACAGATATACTGCAAACACTGATGGAAGTACTCCAATTATTAAATGCTTACTGAAGCAATTTCTCCTGCTGCTATGGTTTGACCACCTCAACCTCTCCACTCAGCACTTTTATCTTTACTAGTAAATTTCAAACAAAAATAACGCTGGGAAATTTATAGAGTAAAATCAGGTTGTTAAGAAGGAAGTACAGTGGACAGATTTGAGCAGAGGTAGCATGAGAAAACATGCACAAATTGTGACCAGAAACCCTATACAGGAATTGAAGCCTACACAAACAATACCAGTCTCTATCACATACATGTGTATGCGACATTTAAAGAGTTGTGCTGTAGAAGCCATCACTCTGCTACCACACAAGATTAGTCAGGTCATGGGCCTTACATACCTTTGTACAACATGAATTATAGAAAGCTCTGTCTCTGAAATTTCTGATCTTTCACTTTTTAGGGACTAGACTAAAACAGGCTAAGAGRAAAATTCATGGAAGGGAGATGTGGGGCAATATGACAAGGGGCTCTGGTAAAATATTATCTCTATTTAGAGAAAGCCTGCTCATCTGAAAAAGAATATTAACTTCTTGTCCAAATTGATGAGATCACTTCTCTTTACACTGTCTAGACTGACACAAATGGTAATCTTGGAAAGAGATGAAACTTTCTGTCAACTGTCATGTTTTATTTTGGTCACCTTAAAACAAGGTAGAATCACTTGGGGGAAGAAAATCTCAACTAATGAATTGCCTTCAACAGAATTGTCTGTGCGCATGACTGATGAATGATATAGAAGAATCCATTCAATTGTGGTTGACGCCATTACTGGACCTGTGGCCTGGTATCTACAGCAAGGCGCTCTAAGGCCATGAAGAACAATTCAGTAAGCAATACTCATCCATGCCTCCTGATCCCTCTCCTGAGCAAGTTGCCGCTATGACTTGCTTCAATGATGGACTGTTTTATCTGGTATCTGGAATGGACTGCCATCACTGTCTGTTAGCTGAATGGTAACACAAATGAAGTTGGAAATATAGAAGTTTTTCACTAAGAATGGGAGAACTGGAACTGCTGGTAAATTAATAGGAGGCATTACTGTCATATCTCCCATAGTTAGAAGTAATAAATGGCATTCCTAGTTAAGGTGAACCCCAAGGAGGACTCTAATAAATGAAACTAAGAAAAGGTATTGGGAAAAGATGGAAAAACAAAACTAGAAGTACTTAAGACATGCTTAAATATAACAAAACTATAAACACTCCAGGATTACAATTCACACTGACACATTTCTAATCTGAAAACTACAGAGTAATTAGAAATTATATCACTGTATCAACTGAAATGTAAGATAAGTACATATAAGTAAAGTAATGTAACTAATAATAAGTAATGTAAGTAATCTTTGTACCCTATACAAAGATTACTAACCATGTATTGGAATCAACTAAGCATATGAATGACCGTRGAAAACCAATTCATAACTTACACAAGACAATCATCAAAACTCACTAAGATGAGAAATTTAAAACTGTGATCTAAATACCCATCCCTAAATCAAAACATTGGAGAGAAAAAATTCTGAAAAANAAAAAAAAAAAAAAAAAAAAAAAAAAAAAAAAAAAAAAAAAAAAAAAAAACTAAAAGCATGAACAGACAAAACTAAGAAGAAAAGTGAATTTATGAAGGAAGAAAAGAAATGTTATAAAATCATTCAGAAGTGTATGAAGAACAAACTAAGGAATATGGTATATGCAATGATCATTGGATATTAAAAAGAGGTAAAATTAAAATTCATGAGTGAAAAGAAGATAGAGTCTAAAGGCAAATATAACCTCATTGATGAAGTTATTATAAAAAATCYAAAAGATAGAGATAAAGGAGGATCCAAAGACAAGAGGCAACAAGAACTACAAATATGTTCTAACAGAGAATAAACTTACTATGCTATATCACAGTYAAGATGTCAAATATATAAGGCAACCAACCAAAACAGTATTAAAAGCTTTAGAAGTAAAAAGCAAGTTCACATAAATTATAGACAGATCCAAATAACACAGATCTTCCATAAGCAAATTTAAAATCTAAGACATGATAGGATGGTATATTTTAAAGTTTGAAAGCAAATAGCTACCAACCAAGGTTGCTAGATCCGCATCTCCATCTGTGAAAAGTGATGAAAAATTAAGGATATTTCCAGAAAAACATAAATTAAGGCAATTAAGATAAAGATCAAACAAGTACCACAGAAAGTAGTTAAAGGAACAGATATGAAGAACAGATATGAGAACACTCTTCTCATCTGTGAGAACACAGGAAAGTTTGCACATTGTATAAGAGAAATACATTGACAAACAACGATTAGAAATTAATCACTTATTGAATAATAACGTGGAAACCTAACAAGTCTCTATTGTTAGCAGAGGGGGAAATAAATCAGCTGCAATAACCCAACAAACCAGAACACCAGTTATTAAAATCATAATGTTTATAACAGCCCTTTTAAAAGTAATGTTAAATGCAAATAATCACCACTCASAAATCGAACAGTAAAGCCAACTTCCTCAATTACTAAACACAATCTGACTGTTTATAGTCCTCTAAATCCAGGCAGTTCACAAGTGTGCACAAAACTAAGAATTTATTCATTGAAACAAATCTACCAAAATAATAAKAAATCTGCTGCTGGGTCGGTGCTGGTTTACCTTGGGAGTGAACTCCCCAGTGAGGCAGGCAACATACAGCAGAACCTGTTCTCCCAGGTACTCTAACACACTCAGGATCCCAGGATCCTGGGATTCTAGGATCCTAGGAGCCCAGGAGTTRGTTACACCAAGATCCCAGGGTCCCAGATGCAGCTTGACTCCCAGGAGCTCTGACACACCCAGGATCTAAAGATCACAGGATCCTAGAATCACAGGATCACAGAGACAGATGGACTCTGAGGAATTCTGACACAACCAGGATCACAGGAAGGACAGGCTACAGTCACACATAGCAAGGWCAGGTAGTATTAGAGATAATGAGATAGTGGGAAGCAAGCATAAGAACATAAGCAACAGAAAACAAGGTAACATGGCCATCACCAGGACCCAATTCTCCCACCATAGCAAGTCCAGGATACACCATCATACCAGAAAAGTAAGATTTGGGTCTAAAATCACTTCTCAAGATGATGATAGAAGACTTTAAGATGGACATAAGTAACTCCTTTAAAGAACTACAGAAAAACACAGGTAAACAGGTAGAAACCCTTAAAGAGGAAACATGAAAATCTCTTAAAGAATTACAAGAAAGCACAACCTAACAGGCATGGAAATGAAAAAAATAACATCCAATATCTAAAAATGGAAATAAAAATAATAAAATAATCACAAAGGGAGACAACCCCGCAGTTAGAAAACCTAGGAAAGAAATCAGGAACCATAGATGCAATCACCAACAGAATATAAGAGATAGAAGAGAGAGTCTCAGGTGCAGAAGATACCACCGAAAACATTGATACAACAGTCAAGGAAAATGCAAAATGCAAAAAACTAACCCAAAATGTCCAGGAAATCCAGGACACAATGAGAAGGCCAAACCTAAGGATAATAGGAATAGAAGAGAGTGTAGCTTCTCAGCTTAAAGGGCCAGTAAATATCTTCAACAAAATTATAGAAGGAAACTTCAGAAACTAAAGAAAGAGATGCACAGCCAGCGTGGTGGTGCACTCCTGTAATCCCAGCACTTGGGAGGCAGAGGCAGGCAGATGTCTGAGTTCGAGGCCAGCCTGGTCTACAAAGT
>BDUI01001009.1:165243-185983 GCA_002335545.1 Apodemus speciosus
AAAAAAAAAAAAAAATATTTAAAGAAAGAGATGTCCATGAACATACAAGAAGCCTACAGAACTTCAAATAGACTGGACCAGAACAGAAATTACATTCATCACAAAATAATCAAAACACCAAATGCACTAAACAGAGAAAGAATATTAAAAGCTGTAAGGGAAAAAGGTCAAGTAATATATAAAGGCAGACCTATTAGAATTACACCTGACTTCTCACCAGAAAATATGAAAGCTAGAAGATCCTGGGCAGATGTCATACAGACCCTTAGTGAACATTAATGCCAGCCCAGGCTACCATACCCGGCAAAACTCTCAATTACCATAGTTGTAGAAAATACAATATTCTGTGACAAAACTAAATTTACACAATAGCTTTCTACAAACCCAGCTCTACAAAGGATATGGAAAATATCAACACAAACAGGGAAACTACACCCTAGAAAAAGCAAGAAGTTAATCTTTCAGCAACCCCCAAAAAAGATAGCCACACAAACACAATTCCACCTCTAACAACAAAAATAAGAGGAAGTAACAATAATTTTCCTTAATATCTATTATCATCAATGGACTCAATTCCCAAATAAAAACCATAGAATAACAGTGTGGATATGTAAACAGGACCCAACATTCAGCTGCATAGAGGAAACAAACCTCAGTGACAGAAAAAGATACTACCTCAGAGTAAAAGGTTAGAAAACAATTTTCCAAGCAAGTAGTCCTAAGAAACAAGCTGGAGTGGCCATTGTAATATCGAATAAAATAGACGTTCAACCAAAAGTTGTCAATAAAGACAAGGAGGAATACTTCATACTGGTAAATGGAAAATCTGCCAAGATGAACTCTCAATTCTGAACATCTATGTTCCAAATGTAAAGGCATCTTCATTCATACAAGAAACTTTACTAAAACTCAAAGCACACATCACACCTCACAAGATAATAGGATAATAGTGAGAGATGTCAATACTCCACTCTCAGCAATGGATAAATCATGGAAACAGAAACTGAACAGAGACACAGTGAAAATAAGAGAAGTAATGAATCAATTGGATCTAACAGATATTTATAGAATATTTCACCCTAAAGCAAAAAAATTATACCTGGTACAACTGCTCTGGAAATCAGTTTGGCAATTCCTCAGAAAATTGGACATAGTTCTACCTAAGTACCCAGCTATACCACTCCTGGGAATATACCCAGGATATGCTCCAACATGTAATAAGGACACATGCTCCACTATGATTATAGAATCCTTCTTTATATTATCCAGAAGCTGCAAAGAACCCATTTGTCCTTCAGCAGAGGAATTGATACAAAAAATATTGTATATTTATAAAATGGTGGTATAATAATCAGCTATTAAGAACAACAAATTCATGGAATTTTTAGGAAAATTGATGAAACTAGATAATATCATCCTGATTGAAGTAACCCAATCACCAAAACAACAACAACAACAAAAAAACATACATGGTATTCAGTCACTAATAAGTGGATATTAGCTCCAAAACTCCGAACACCCAAGATACAATTCACAGACCACATGAAGGTCAAGAAGAAGGAAGACCAAAGAATGGATGTTTCATTTCTTCTGAGAAAGGAAACAAAATACTCATAAGACCAAATACATAGATAAATTGTAGAACAAAGACTGAAGGAAAGGCCATCCAGAGACTGTCCCACCTGGGGATTCATCTCATATTCAGTCACCAAACCCTGACACCATCATGGATGCCAAAACTGCTTGCTAAAAGGAGCCTAATATGGCTGTTCCTGAGAGGCCCTGTCAGAGCCTTAGAAATATAGAGGCATATGCTCATAACTAACCATTGGAATGGATATGAGGTCCACAGTGGAGGAGTTAGAGAAAGGATTAAAGGAGCTGAAGGAGTTTGCAACCTCAYAGGAAGAGCAACAATATCAACCAACCAGAACCCCCAGAGCTCCCAGGGACTAAGCGATCAACAAAGGGGTACACATGGCTCTAGCTGCATATGTAGCAGAGGATTGCCTTGTCAGGCATCAATGGGAGGAGAGGTCCTTGGTCCTATGAAGGTTCTATAGATTCCCCATTGTAAGGCAATTGATCCTGAGTGGTGGGAGTGGGTGGGTRGAAGAATACTATCATAAAAGTAGGGGGAGGGTGGATGGGGCTATCTGGGAGAGGAGGAACTGGCAAAGGGAAATATAAATAAAGAATACATTCAATAAAAATTATAAACAAAATACAACAACTACAAAGAGAAATTTCCTCCTAAAAATTATCACTATCTAGGAAATTATATTTAAAATCAAAACTAACCTTAAGACAAGAAACCAGCTCTATAATWATAATAAATAAAACCTCTCATATAGATGATAAGTGAGCATTTAAATATATAAATATTAACCCAAATCTAGAGTTTCTGTTTTTATGAGGAAATCACATTACATTGTCCATGAAAGAATAATAATGGGGAATTCAAGTTCCCCACTAATTTTTTTAAATAGGTCTACTAATCAAAGATCACCACAAGCCATTGAAATATTAAATTATAATATAGATATCCTGATTTACCATATTAATATAATTTTCATTCATATAAATAGAGACTATAGATCTTCTGTGGAACAGAGGGAAACTTGTCTAAAACTGAATACATTATAGGCCAAAATCAAGCATTAAAAAGCATAACTGAATAAATAGTAATTTTGGAATCATTTCAAATCACAATATATTACAACTGTATATCAATAATAGTAAGAGAAATATATAAAAATTAAATGATACTATCATCTATACAAATATATCCTATTACCTATACAAATACATAGAAATGAAATGAGGAACGTTTTAGTGAAGACTGGGTCTGAGAATGGGTAAGGGATAAAATTTAAAAAGCAATACAATACAAATAATTGTGACATGATGTATAATGAACACAAACCTCTGTGATGCAGCTGAGGTAATCCTAAGAGGAAGACTTATAAATGCAAATAATCATATAAAAAAAGTCAGTACTGAAATAAACAACCTAATTATGTACCTCATATTACTAGTAAAAAAAAAAAAAGGAAAGAAAAGGAGAGTGAAGAAGAGGAAGAAGTGGAAGAAGAGGAAGAGGAGGAAGAAGAAATCAAACCCTAAGCTGGTCTATTATAGAGAAATAATGAACACTAGGGAAGAAATTAATTGAACCAGAAAGAATAGAATATTATATATATATAATTAATCAATGATCAATTTGGTTCTTGGAAAACGCTAAAAATACTTAGAAACACCTGGATAATCTAAGAAAAGGAAAGAAACAGCCAATTAATAAAGTTATTGACAAAATGAGCCTTGTTTCAAAATTTTTAATCTAATTCAAACAATCACTCGGGAATATTTTAGAAATATCTATTACAAATCTACAAAAACCTAAAATAATTAATGTATTTCAAGTTCACATTACACTAATGTACATGCATTAATATAATGAAATACAAAYTTAAATATGCCCATGGCAAGCAATGAATAGGAAATTATATACAGTTAAACTGTATCCACAGAGGAAAGCTCAGATGTAGACAGAATGGTAACTCAATTTTAATAAATATTGAGGATAACAAATCACTGAAAATTTTCAAATTATTTCAAAAATAGTTATTAAAATAACACTAGTGACCTATTTTTCCCTCGTGTGTGTGTGTGTGTGTGTGTGTGTGTGTGTGTGTGTTTGTGAAATTTCTCCACACAAAAATATTGTATCTTGATGGAAGCTCATTAAGATTATGGCAGTAAGTAAAATTGACATGACTCAGCATATAAACAACTCAGTAGTATCAGAAAATTCCTGAAGCTTACAATGTTCATGTTGCAAGATGGTACAATCAGTGACTGATTGGGAGGAGAGACTCACTGACTAGCTGAGCTGCTTATAATTCTTATACGAAGCTTCACTGATTCAAATTATATAAGTGTTCACCCATGCTTGTATGGACTGTTTGGTAATTTATGTTTGATGAGTCATCCATTTTTCTGTAAGTTCCATTTGATCCATAATCGTATAAGTAACATCAATAAATCCATTAGTTTGCCAAGATGTTTGGTGGTATTGTTATCTTAATATGCCATTGTTTACTTTTTTAGGGTGAGCAAACATTAGGCACATCGCCTCAGCAAAGACACAGAATATGAATGCATATGGGGGTGGAGTGTTCTACCTCATGGAGGCCACAGGTCACTAGTGGGTGGTTTCTGTTGCTTTCTCTGAACTTGAATCTTACAATTTCTTTTTCACTGGCTGTATATCAGCCAGGCCTACATGTCTCTGCCTACCTCTCTTGGATTTAAAAATACCTTCCATCATTATACTTGCATACAAACACCTTACTCTGAGACATCTCCCAAGTGTCTCCTCATCAGATGTTTCCTAAGTTGGAAGATTTGGAATAGTTTTTCTACTGAGACACTCAATTTTGGATATCTGTTCCAGGCAGTATTCATTTTGTAATGTACCCTATAAAACTTGACAACTATTTTTCCAAATTTTCTACATTCGTCTCTAAAATTTAATTTTTTCTTTAAAAGTAATAAAGTTATTTAAAATTTAAATATTTTTAATAAAAATCTGGCCTACTCTTAAGAAAAATCAGATAAGAGATTAAAATAAGTATAGTTACTTTGCAGTATATAATTGTCCTAGTAAATATAAGACATTGGAATGGGTATTTTTTTCATGGTGGTTCACATTTTTTTAATTGTTTTATTTGTTTATATTCCAAATGCTGTCCCCTTCCTGGGCTCCCTTCCACAATCCACCCCCTCATTCCCCCTTTGTCTCTAAGAGGGTGTCCCTCACCCCACCCACTCCCACCTTGCTCCTCTAGCATCCCACTTCTATGGAGTAACAAGCCACCACAGGACCATGTACTCCCCTCCCAGTCTTTTGCTACAAATATAGCTTGTACCCTGGAACTGCCTGTGTATGCTCTGGTTGGTGGTTTAGTCCCTGGAAGCTATGGGTGGTCCAGTTAATTGATATTGTTCTTCTTAAGGGGTTTTAATTCCCTTCAGCTCCTTTAWTCCTTCCCTAWGTTCTTAAACTAGGGTCTATGACTTACGTCAGTGGTTGGCTGTGAATATCTGCACCTGTCTTATGTCTTAGTCAGGTGATGGCAGAGCCTCACAGAGGAGAGCCATACCAAGTTCCTGTCTGCAAGCACTTCTTGGAATCAGCAATGTGTCAGGGTTTGTGTCTACAGATGGGATGGATGCCAAGATGGGGCAGTCTCTGGATGGTCTTTCCTTCTTTCTCTGCTCCATTTTTGTTCCTTTACTTCCTTAAGACAGAAAGAATTCTGGTTTAAATTTTTTGAGCTGAGTGGGTGGTCTCATCTGTAAACTGGGGGCCACATCTGTCTACTTCAGGTTGTCTCTTCAGGTTCTATCTTCCTGCTGTTGAGCATTTCAGCTAATGCCATTTCCATTGGGTCCTGGGAAACTCTTGCATCTCTGGCATCTGGATTTTTCTAGTGGTCTGCCCCTGGTCCCTGCCCCTCCCTCAACCTCTTCCTATTTCTGTTCATTCTCCTGGCCTTCTAGACTTCTCTCCTATCTCTTCCCATACCTTATCCTGCCTTCCTACTTTACCCCTCCTCCTTCCCTCTTTCACCAAGTTTCCTTCCTTCCTCTGCCTCCTGTAATTGTTTTGTTCCCCCTTCTAAGTGGGATTGAAGCATCCATACTTTGGCTTTCCTTCTTGTTAAGCTTCACATGTTTTGTGAGCTGTATCATGGTTATTCTCAACATTTGGGCTAATATCCACTTATCAGTGATTACATACCATGTATATCCTTTTTGGATCTGGGTTATCTCATTCAAGATTATATTTTCTAGTTACATCCATTTGCCAAGRTCAATCTATAGAATCAGTGCAATCCCCATCGAAATTCCAACTTAATTCTTAATTCAATGATAGAAAGAATATTTTTCAATATCATATGAAATAACAAAAATTAAAAACAAAAAACATGAAAGGGCAAACAATTCTCTATAATAAAGCAAGTGGATGAATCACCATCCATAACCTCAAGACATTCTACAGAGCAATAGATATAAAAAGTGTGTAGTATTGGTACAGAGTGAGATAGGTAGATCAATGTAATAGAATTGAAGACCCACACATAAACCTACACACCTATGGTCACTTGAACTTTGACAAAGAAGCCAAAGCCATACATTGGAAAAAAAGAAAGCATTTTCAACCAATGTTGCTGGTCTAACTGGCGATCTGCATTTAGAAGAATACAATTTGATCCTTTTTTTTTTTTCATTGTGCAAAGCTCATGTCCAAGTGGGTTGAAGATCATCACATAAAACCAGATAAGCTAAATCTAATAGAAGAAAATGAGCATGATAGCCTTGAACATATTGGCACAGGGGAAAATTTTCCTGAATAGAATAGCAATGGCTCAGGCTCTAATATCAATAATTGATAAATGGGATCTCATGGAATAGAACTGTTTCTGTAAGGTAAAGAAGACAGGCAATAGTAGCAGTTAGCAATCTACAAATTGGGAAAATATCTTTACCAATCCTACATGTGATAGAGGACTAATATCCATTATATACAAAAACTCAAGAAGTTAGACTCCAGAGAACCAAATAACCCAATTAAAAAATGGGGTACAGAGCTAAACAAAGAATTCCTAACTGAGAAATAGCAAATGACTGAAAAGCACCTAAAGAAATTTTCAACATCCTTATTGATCAGGGAAATGAAAATTAAAATGACACATATCCCACCTTACTCCAATCAGAATGGCTAATATCAAAAACTCAGAAGATAGCAGATGCTGGCAAGGATGTGAAGATAGAGGAACACTCCTTTATTTCTGATGATTGCAAGCTGGTATAACCACTTTAAAAATCAATATGGAGTTTCCTCAGAAAATTGGAAATAGTTCTATGTGAAGACACAGCTATACCTCCTAGGCATATATCCACAATGAGAAGTGATCCACTGTGTTCATAGTAGCCTTATTTATAATAGCCAGCATCTGGAAACAACCCAGATGCTCCTCAACAGAAGAATGGATACAGAAAGTGTTACACAATAGAATAGTACTCAGGTATTATAAATGAGGACATGACAAAAACACTGAATCTAACTTTCCTATTTCCTCCCTGTCTAAGAGCCCAACAATTTGTAGCCATTCTAATTTAAAAGATGACAAACTTCTAACATATAGTTAATGATCAAAATTGTTCTATTTCCCCTTTGGGAATGGGGCAAAAGCTTGTGTAATTGATTCCTGCTAATTTTTACAGAGTCTTCCTTTTGGGAGGCCCAAGAATTTTGGAAAACATTTAGTCATAAGAAAGATAGTTGTAGCATTTGTTGTCTAGTTTCTATATGTTGAAAATTTTCAGGCTTATGTGAAGTACTGACTAGATCAGTCTGTAACGTTTTAACAAATGAGATCCCTGTTTTGAAATTGTCCTGGGACAGTCTCTTGATGCCATTTCCTTCTGTCTCTGCTCTACACTTTATCTACATATTTGATCCTATGAATATTTTGTTCCCCTTCTCAGAAGAACCAAAGCACCCACATTTTGGTTTTCCTTCTTCTTGAGTTTCATGTGGTCTGTGAATTGCATATTGGGTATTCCAAGCTTTTGGGCTAATATCTTATCAGTCAGTGCACATGATGTATGTTCTTTTGAGATTGGGTTACTTCACTCAGGATGATATTTTCTAGTTCCATCCATTTGCCTATAAATTTCATGAATTTATTGTTCTTAAAAGCTATATAGTACTCCATTGTATAAATATATCATATTTACTGTATCCATTCTTGTGTTGAAGGACATCTAGGTTCTTTCTAGCTTTTGGATATTATAAATAAGGCTGCTATGAATATAGTGGACCTAAGGATTCATCCCATATATAGTCACCAAACCCAACACTATCATGGATGCCAAGAAATGCTTGCTGAAAGGAGCCTGATATGGCTGTCTCCTGAGAGGCCCTGCAAGAGCCTTACAGATACAGACGCAGATGCTCACTGCCAACTTTTGGACTGAGCACAGGGTTCCCAATGGAGGAATTAGAGAAAGTACTAAAGGAGCTGAAGGACTTTGCAACCTCATAGGAAGAATAACAATATCAACCAAGCAGAACTCCCAGAGCTCCCAGGGACTAAGCCACCAACCAAGGGGTACACACGGCTCTAGCTCCATATGTAGCAGAGGATTGACTTGTCAGGCTTCAGTGGGAGAAGAGGTCCTTCGTCCTTTGAAGGCTAGATAGATGCCCCAGTGTAGGGTAAGCAAAGCATGGAATCTGGGAAGGGTGGGTGCAAGAATACCATCATAGAAACAGGGGGCAGGAGGATGGGATATGGGCTCTCTGGGAGGGGGAGAAACTGAAAAAGTGGATAACATTTGAAGTGTATATGAAGAATATATCCAATAACAAAAGAAATTTTCCTGGAAGCAATTCTTCAGAGGAACCATAACTGATGTTGTCTGAGGAAGAATCAGGCAGGTAACTGAAACATTAAGTCCTAGCATCTCAGGATCCCCAGGGGTGAATCTTGTCAGGGTTTATTTTTTTCATTATTTTTCTGTGAACATAAAGCCTTCAAAGGTAATATATATTTCTATATTAACGTAATGTTTGTAACATAAAATCTTCACAGATCATTTAAAATGCTTTTCTGATTCTTGTTTGAACAGATAAAAGACAACTGTCTTTCTAGAAGTAATTTTGATCATATAAACAAACTGCAATATAAATCTTCATACATGGCATATTAAAGGATGATATATAATAATAACTTTCGATAACTCTGTTGCCAACAAGTTTATTTTCCATGAAAAGATGAAGTTTTAGCTGGAGAAACTTTTATATCCTAATTTCAGGGCTGACCCCAATTGGAGAGATCAGCAAACACATACCTGTTTGTTTGCATCTTTTGATTTTCTCCTTCCTTCCTGTAGCCAAGATTTTCAGACGATCTCCTTCTATCAAATGTGATCCTTATTACTTTGGATAGAATCCAAAGCCTTTTCTTCTATCCTATTAAYACAAACACATATAGTAAACTGTTGTGCAGTACTTTGAAGTCATCATAAGTATAGACTGATTCAATCTGTCAGTCCAGTTTCTATCCAAGTCTGCCCCATTTTGACTTCTCTCAAAGAGAATGGGCAATACCATTATTACCAGTGAACACATATCCATACTCATTTTGATAAATCATAACAAGACATATGGAGTCCAAATATTTTCCTCTACAATGATATATATGTATTAATATTTATTGAGATTGTGTTTCTTTGTGTAGCCTGGGATATCCTCAATTTGCTCTGTAGATCAGGCTGGCCTTAAACTTGCAAGCAAACTCTCTCTGTCTCTATCTTCCAAGTATTGGGATCAAAGGCATGAGGTTTTTTATTTAGTATCTATGTACCCTTAAATACATTTATAACATTTTTTATCTCTTTCTCCCTTCATTAGAGATTACTATCTGTGGATTTATTTTTCTTTTTATGTCTTAAGTTAATGTCATTCCCTGTAATCAGTTTTATTTAAATTACTTTCCTAGGAGTATCTTCTTTTCAAAATACATCATTTTTTTTTATTTCTCTTGTCTTGTGGACTCTGGATTCTGCAATTAGATCTCTCTCTTCTCTTGGAAAGATGAAAGCAAACAACTCTTCTCCAACCCTATCTCTGGTCCTTAATTTTCATACAGAATATATTTTTCTTACAACAAAATGTTTTTTGGCAACAGAAAAAATTATCTTTCAAATTGAAATTATAAAAATACTTTATGTATATAAGTATACATACATTCTCTTTCCTATTTAGAAAGAGGAAGAAAATAATCTCAGGAGGTAGAGGGAGAGAGATCTTGGAGGTAGAGAGAGAGGGGAGGGAAAAAGTGACTGGGTCAGATACAGAAGAATATGGGGGAGAAGTACAGAAGGTCAGGAATTTGAAAGGAGGTGTGTAGCAGTTGGGAAAGGTAAGGTGGGGGTAGCCATTACAAAGTCCCGAAATGTTCCCAGGACCCAAAATTGAAGGCACTAGCCAAATTACCCAACAAAGGGTAAGAACCTGTAAAGATCATATCCGATGGTAATGCAGGGCCCTGGTTGACGGATGGGACCACCTACCATCCTCAAAAATAATAATCCAGAATTCCTCCTGTCAAAAGCAAATGTATGRACAAAGAGTAGAGCAGAGTCTGATGCAAAGGCTATTCAGAGACTACCCCATATAGAGATCCATCCTATCTTCTGACACCAAACCTAGACACTATTGCTGAGGCCAAGAAGATCTTGCTGTCAGGATCCTGGTATATCTGTCCTCTGATAGGCTCTGGCAGAGCCTGACCAATACAGATGCAGATGCACACAACCAAACATCAGACTGAGTACAGGGATCACAATGGAGAAATGAGTGCAAGGACTGAAGGAGCTGAGGGGGTGTACAAGTTCATAGGAAGAACAACAATATCAACCAATCAGATCCACAGAGCTCCCAGAGACCAAACTTCCAACCACAGAGTACACATGGTGAAACCCATGGCTCCATCAGCATATATATAGCAGAAGATTGCCTTATCTGGCATCTATGGGAAGGGATGTACTTAGGTCCTGTGGAGGCTCGATTACTCAAGTTTAAGGGATTGCTAGGGCATTGAGGAAGGAATGGAAGGACAGGTAGAGGAACATCCTCATAAAGACAGGGGCTGTGGGAGAGAATAGTGGTTTGTGAAGGGGAAACTGGGAAGGGAGATAACGTTTGACATGCAAATAAATAAAAATAAAAATAGCCAGTACAAAAGTATGGAAAAATATTGATGTGTATTTGTCTTTAAATTGCTAAGAACATTTCTATTTACTATTAAGCAAAAACCAAGATAGTACATTTATAGAAAAAAATTCTTTTTAGAATGCCATCTGTTAACATATCAATTGATTCCCAAGAAGAAGGAAGGAGAGGGCCCTGGTCCTGGAAAGGCTTGATGCAGCAATGTAGCAGAGTATCAGGACAGAAAATTGGGAGGAGGTTGATTGGGGGAATGAGCAGAGGAAGAGGGCTTATGGGACTTATGGGGAAGGGGGAACTGTGAAAGGGGAAATCATTTTGAATGTAAACAAGGAATATTGAAAATTTTTAAAAAAGAAATAAAAAAGGAATATCATCTGATAATAGCTTTATTGTATAGAACAGAGTCATCTAGAATTCACAAAATCTGCCAACCTCTATCTCCCCTGTCTGTTGTGTTTCAGTTCAGATGTTCATATTCTGCATCTGGCCCTGCCACACCCTTGTTTTTCTTTTTTAAACGGGGAAAGGCATTTCAGTCTTCCACTGAATTCTGCCCACAGATGTCCACCTAGGACTTGATTTCTGCCCACCATAAGAGAAGATTATTAATTTCCATTGGGCATGACTGGGCCAAGCAGCAGTGGCAAGTTTAGGAGACCCTGAAGTGGCTTATCCTACAATGGGAAGTTTTGCCAACCACCAGTGGCATATCTCCTATATTCAGCCTAGGTGTAATCAGGAAGCTGGTTCCTTCTCTTGGTTCTTCTGCTTTCTGCCCTTGTGAGAAGCTCCAACTTTTGTGCTCTGTTTTTAAATTGAGTATGGGCTTCTTTAAAAGCTACCTTCCATACCATCTCTCTGCTGATTGCTTCTCCTTGACTGGGAAGCCTCCTGCCCAGCAGCTTCTCTTATTTTATTTTATTTTATTTTTTTAAGAGACTGGACCTCTTGTTCAGTTAGCCTGACTCTCTCCTGATTTTTTCAAGGATCTTGTAATCTAAACTGTGTTCTAGGAAAGATCTTGCTTCGCATTGTTTTTTCCACTTGTAGAAGTTATGTCTGGTTCTTCCTCTCAGCCTCGTGCTAACAGAAATAAGACTCAGACTCAAAATATATTTACAAATACCTTGGCCATATAGCTAGGGTCTTCTCTAACTAGATCATAACATAAATAGCTCATATATTCCACTCTACATTCTGCCACATGGCTCAGATACCATGCCTCCATTTTGTCAAACCTTCCTGGTCAAAACTCCCATGCCTGGCATTGTCCCAGAATCCTTTCTGCCTCCCGGATAATCCCTATCTTATTTCCAGTCTAAGCCATAGGACATCAGATTTATTATTGACAGATGCCACATACTTACAGATGTAAGATATTCTTTCTATGGACCGTGCTCAAACAAAATATAATTCTGAAAATATATCTCTGTTGAGACCTGGAAAACTTCATGAATTATTAGGGAATCTCTGCTTACTCACTCTCATACCGTACATTTGTGATCTGGTGCTTTTAATTTTTTTCTTTTATTCCAACACCCCTCAAGACTGAAGCATCCCACACTGGCAATGCATTTGATGGCACTTTAATAATCAGARATGGATTATTTACTGTAACTGGTCATGCTTGTTTCAGGAAAACTCAAATAAATATCCACGTGTCTCCCATTATGTTAAAGAGCTTCTGCATATGTAGACTTTCCATCAAGGATTTAGTGAATAATTTATGCAGGTTTAATGTCAGTGATACTTTCCCCAAATGTCATCTTGATAACAGCAGTCTACTATTATAGACACAAAACAGATGTTAATGCATTTCCTTTCCTCCAAAAGAAATCTGAGTATTTTTCTATTTACTTGCCTAATAAAACACAATTCTTAATTCTAATATCTGCTTTTGAATCTAATTTATTGCTATTACTAATCTGTGAGTGTGCCATACGCACAAGTGTGAGTTAAAGTACAACATGCAAGGGACAGTACACTCCTCCCATAATGTGTGTTTCAGGAATCAAACTCAGGTTATTAGAGTTATACATCCTCTTTACAAGCTGAGCCATCTCACCAGGGCATAAAATGATTTTTTAATGGAAGAATCCTTTATAATATATTCTACATAGATGTATTTATGATTTTATGACCACCAAAATTTAGAACATTTTATTCAATCGAAAGACCTTGCATCAAGTCAAAATGCATCAAGGATAAGAATCAGAGTTGAGGACCACCCAACATATGTGTCAGCATGGCCCAAGCTGTAACCTATGAACAAAGTTCACCACATCCTTGAATCTGTGGTAGGAGACCTGGAACATGTAGTATTTCAAGCCAGTGGCACATGAACTAAAAGATTCTCAAACTCTTTTCCATTGGAAATGTATGAAAGAGGAATGTTTAAAATTTCCTTACATCAAAACTGAATTTGGTACTAGTGATGGACATTACAATAATGATAGGGCACATTTAGTGCAGAATCCAGCATAGTATTTGCATGAATGCATATCAATTAATGACCAAAGGAAGAGTGAGTTTTAAAGCATGATAACAATCATTTATGTCTATAATGTGTTGATGAATAAACACTGATGATAACTACATGAGAGGTTGGTTTTTGCAATGTGCTGATTTTCCTTTAAACCAGAGAGAGCTGCAAAGTCAAGAAGATTTGGTTACCACAATATAATATGTTGAAGATCACATGCCAAGTTATTATTCATGTGCATTTTTCTTTCCTAAGCAAACTTGGGTACCATCTTCGTCAAATGCAGAGAGAATCTCATAAACAAATAAGATGATTACTAGAAAAAGAGATTTTACTGTAGTATTCTTAGACTTTTCACGCTTATCAGTTGCAAACTACATAATCCTGTCACAGAGAAAAGGAATTCAGCTTATTTATCACCAGATGTATATTTATATGGTCATGACTTGATGTTGTAGTCATTTCTTGTGCTCATTTGTGACCTTGAGTAGGAATAAATGTCACTTAGTCCTGAAACATTGTAAAAAGCAAATCAGTGTTTCTCTGAATGTGAAGGCAGGAAACAAGAATGCATTCACTGAAGAATTCTCAGAATTTAATCATTTCAACCATAATACATTTCCATTTATTAAAATTGTTCTTGGGGAGTATGCAAAATCATACCCAGGTTTCTTTTTGGATTATATATAATTGAGAAGATTGAGACAAAAATCTCAAAAATGCATTTCAAATCATTATTTCTTTCTAATAAAAATTAGATGTTGGAGAATGGACTATTTTCAAAGATCTCTAGTTCATATGCATTCTGTGTTTTTCTCTATATTAAAGCCCTCTATTCGCAGTTTGCTACCACATTCTTCAGGCCACAGCATAAAGAATGGCCTGGGAATCGACTAAATGATGTCTTGATATTGGGATGAGGGTATCATGAGTAATGACAGCTGAAGTGGCATTTGGTTTATGTTGTGTTTCTGATATTGTTGCTTTAATGAAGATAAAAACCATGCAATAAAGTTAGACCAATTAGTAGAAGTTGCAAAGACACGATATTGACAAATAATTTCAGGGCTAGAAGTGAAAGCTATCATCACAATATTATTAGCATATTAAATGAAAATAATACTTGCATTTCCGGCTGAAAACTGAATGACAAAATTAAATTTCAGAATTTTTTGCATTGTATGTAATTTGATGTTGCAGACTGACAAAATTGTGAAGGAATAATTATGAAATATTTTGTATTATATTATAAATTGTCTGATAGTTTATTTTTGCTTAAAACTATATCAAGTATCAGCGTAAAAAATTGGGGAGACTAGTGAAAGATACAAGCAGCACCTTGAACACACACATATCTGTGAAGTTTAAAGTGTATTGGGTTTTAAATGAGCAAAGCAATCAATCACAGGCTGAATTCATGCACATATAATGAGATTTGGGGTTTGAGGTACAGAAAAAAGACATTATTTTTTGTAGATTTAAATAATTCTCTAATATTGAAAATAGATTTTGGGAATATGCCCAGGAATAATATAGCTGRGTCCTCACATAGMACTATGTCCAATTTTCTGAGGAACTGCCAACTAATATCCAGAGTGGTTTTAAGAGTTTGAAGTTCCAGAAGCAGTGGAGGAGTGTTTTTCTTTCTCCACATCCTCACCAGCATCTGCCGTCACCTGTGTTTTTGATCTTAGCCTTTTGACTTGTATGAGGTGGAATCTCAGGGTGGTTTTGATTTGCATTTTGCTGATGATTAAGGATGTTGAACATTTCTTTAGGTGCTTTGCAGCCATTTGCTATTCCTCAGTTGAGAATTCTTTGTTTAACTCTGTACCCTCTTTTTAAATAGGATTATTTGGTTGTCTGGAGTCTAACTTCTTGAGTTCTTTGTATATACTGGATATGAGTCCTCTATCAGATGTAGGATTGATAAAGATCTTTTTACCAATCTGTTGCTTGCTGTTTTGACCTAGTGACAGTGTCCTTTAACTTACAGAAGCCTTGCAATTTTTTGAGGCCCTATTTGTACATTTATACAAATGGATTATTACTCAGGTATGAAAAATAATGAATTCATGAAATTCTTAGGCAAATAAAACTAGAATTATCATCCTGAGTGAGGTAACCCAGGCACAAAAGAACACACATGTTATGCACTCACTGATAAGTGAATATTAGCTCAAATACTCGGAATACCCCATAAAAATTCACAGATCACATGAAGCACAAGAAGAAGGAAGACCACAATGTGAATACTTCTGTCCTTCTTAGAAGGGGGAACAAAATATCCATGAAAGAAATACAGAGACAAAGTGTGGAGCAGAGACTGAAGGAAAGGCCATCCACAGACTGCCCCACCATGGGATCCATTCCATATAGAGTTACCAAATCCAGACGCTATTGAGGATGCCAACAAGTGCTTGCTGACAGGAGCCTGATATAGCTCTCTCATGAGAGGCTCTGCCAGTGCCTGACAAATACAGAGGTGGATACTGTGATGGTTCATATATGACCATATGACCCAGGGAGTGACTCTATTAGGAGGTGTGACCTTGTTGAAGTAGGTGTGTCACTGTGTGTGGGGGCTTCAGACCCTCACCCTAGTTGCCTGGAAGTCACTCTTCCACTAGCAGCCTTCAGATGAAGATGTAGTACCCTCAGCTCCTCCTGCACCTTATCTGCCTGGATGCTGCCAAGCTTCTGCCTTGATGACAATGGACTGAACATCTGATTCTGTAAGCCAGTCCCAATTAAATGTTGTCTTTTATAAAACTTGCATTGGTCATAGTATCTGTTCACAGCAGTAAAACCCTAACTAAGACAGATACTCTCAGCCAACCATTGGATTGAGCACAGGGTCCCCAGTGGAGGAACTAGAGAAAGGACCCAAGGAGTTGAAGGGCTTTGGAGCCCCATAGGAAGAACAACAATGTGAACCAGCTGGTACCTCCAGAGCTCCCAGGGACTAAATCACCAACCAGTGAGTACACATGGAGGGACCTATGGCTCCACCTGCATATGTAGCAGAGGATGGCCTTGTCGGACATCAGTGAGTGGAGAGGCCCTCAGTCCTATGAAACTCAGTGCCCCAGTATAGGGAATGTCAGGACAGGGAAGTAGGTGTGGGTGGTTTTTTTGCACAGTGGGGTGGGGGATTGGATAGGGAATTTTTGGAGGGGAAACAAGGAGAGATTATAACAATTGAATGTATATAAAGAAAATATCTTTTAAAAATAATGAAAATAGATTTTTGTCTCTCATGATATATCTCGACTTTGTTTTCTTCTTTCTACTCCCAATTCCTCTCATGTCCCTTCTTTTCTGAGTTTATCATCTTTCTTTCTCTCATTAAAAAAAAAAAAACATGGTCTTCTAAGGTAATACTATCCTATATTACACTATAGTATATTGATAAAACAAAACCTAGTACGTCATGATAGGACAAAAGAAACAAAAAGAAGGGTAAGAGCCAAAGACAAAGCAAAAGAAACATACTCATTCACACATTCAGGAATGTCATCAAAATACTAAACTGGAAACCACAATATATACCCAAAGGAGGTGAGAAGTGTAAACCTAGAAGAAAAATAAGATAGAAAAAAATAAAAACACAAAAGAATAAGATGAAATTGAAATTTTAATGGAAAAAACTCTAACGTGACATATGAGATGAAGAAGCTCTGAGCATGTCATGACGTTGTTTTGTTGCTGTTTATGTATGGCTGGGTATGCAGTCTACCCTTAGCAGCAGTTTCTTTCCTTAGCAATGTTCAGTGTGGGGATATCACTGGGGGAGGGGAGGGGAGGTGGGAGTGGGTTCGGCAGAGGGGCATCTTCTTAGAGGCAGGGGTGGGAGAATGGGTTGGGGAATTTTTGGGAGGGGGGACCAGGAAACTGTATAATATTTGAAATGTAAATGAAGAATATATTCAATACAAAAATTAAAAAAAAAAGAAATGTTCCCTAAGAAAACATTTTTTTATTTGCAAAAGGTTATGGGATATGGGTGTGGGCATGTATTTCCTTTCACGTCTAGGACCCCACCTGGTATAGACAGTTGCAGGCTTTGTGGAGGTTGCCTAGTCTCTGTCAATTCATACATATGTTAGTCCTGTTGAGTTGGGTTTCTTCCATTCTTTCCAGCTCTTATATTCTTTCTGGCTCCTCTTCCATGGAGTTCCATGAGTCTTGAGAGGAAACATTTTGTAGGGACTTCCCTTTTGGGGATTTCAATTACATCTCCTTAATATTTGTGGAATTTAGGAAACGTCTTCTGTGGTAGGTTTCCATACAATCTTTCAAATGGTAGTTAATTTGAACTATTTCACTCCATATTTCCTCCCTGGTATCCGTATTCCTTTTCTCTCTCCACTTGATCCTCTTGTCCATGCCCCATATATACCATTACTATCTATTCTATTTTACACTGCCTAATAAATTTATCTGTCCTCACATTAATCCCTTACTATATACCTAACATCTTGTGGGTTGTACAGATGGTCACAGGTTATCTTTGACCTGATAATGGAGACAGAAAATAACCAGTGAAATGAGTACAGGGTTCCCAATGGAGGAGTTAGAGAAAGGACTGAAGGAGCTGAATGGTTTTTCAACCCCATAGGAAGAACAACAATATCAACCAACCAGACTCCCTGAGCTCCCAGGGAATAAGCCACCAACCAAGGAGTACACATTTTTCAAATACATACATACATACATACATATATATATATATATATATATATATATATATATATATGTGTGTGTGTGTGTGTGTGTGTGTGTGTACTGGAAATGTAATATTTTGAGCTGGGTGTGTTGGTACACATCTGTAATACTAGTGTTTGGGATGATGGAACAGGGGATTATTATGTATTTGAGGTAATCCAAGGCTACAAAAATACTTCTTTCTAAAAACAAATCCCTATTCTTTCAGAAAAGTAATTTTGCAATAATCTCTCCTTTAAATTAAGTCAAGACAGAAATCAGGAAAGTAAGAGACCAATATTTTCTTTTACATTTGTATTAAAAACCAGTTCAAATTATTCTTGGAATTCAAAGGCTAATTTTAAATTTAATCATAACTCTAACAAGAAGTTTTATACATATTATATGAGGAAGTGTAGTAAAAACATCTCTTTTTTTCCTCAAACATTAGAGCACCCACAATCATATTTGCTATTCTTATGTATAAATTTGAACCCCACCTTTTCACATTAAAGAAATACCAATTCATCCAGATTTTCCAGTTGTTTTGAGTATAGGCTTTTGTTGTAGATTCTGATGATTTTTTTTAATTTCCTCAGTTTCTGTTGTTATGTCTCCCTTTTCATTTCTGATTTTCTCAATTTGCATACTATCTCTGTCAACTCTGGTAAGTTTGGCTAAGGTTTAATCTATCTTGTTGATTTTCTCTATGAACCAGATCCTGGTTTTGTTGATCATTTGTATAGTGCTTTTTGTTTTTGCTTGGTTGATTTCAAACCTGAGTTTCATTGTTTCTGCAGTCTATACCTCATGGATGTATTTGTCTCTTTTTGTTTTAGAGCTTTCAGGTATGGTGTCAAGCTACTAAAATATGCTGTCTCAAGTTTTTTATGGAGGCACTTACAAAGCTTTTGTATGGCAAGGGAAACTGTTACTAGAACAAAACAGCAACCGACAGATTGGGAAAAGATATTTTGCAGTCCTACATGCCATAGATAGCTAATAACAAATATACAAAAAAACTCAACAAGTTAGACTCTAGAGAACCAAGTAACCCTTTAAAAATTAGGATACAGAGCTATACAAAGAATTGAAGAATCTTGAATGGCTGTGAAGCACCTAAAGAAATGTTCATCATCCTATATCATCAGGAAAATTCAAATAAAAAAAACCTTGAGATTCCACTCATTCCAGCCAGAATGTCTAATTTCAAAAACTCAGGTGACAGCAGATGCAGGCAAGGATGTGTAGAAAGAGGAACACTCCTCCATTGTTCATAAGATTGCAAGCTCCTACAACCACTGGAAATCAGGCTGGTGGTTCTTCAGAAAATTGGTCACAGTACTACCTGACAACCCAGCTATACCACTCCTGGACATATACCCAGAAGATGCTCCAACATGTAATATGGACACATGTTCCACTATGTTCATAGCAGCCATATTTATAATAGCAAAAGCTGGAAACAACCCAGATGTCCTTCAACTGAGGAATGGATTCAGAAAATTTGGTACATTTTTACAATGGAGTACTGTTTAMCTATTAAAAACAATGAATTCATGAACTTTTTAGGCAAATGGAAGAAAATAAAAAATATCATCCTGAGTGAGGTAACCCAGTTACAAAAGAACACACATGGTATGCGAACATTAACCAAAAGCTCATAATGCCCACAATACAACCAACCCCACAGACAATACGAAAGTTAGGAGGAGGAAATACCAGGGTGTGGATTTTTCATTCCTTCCTAGAAAAGGGAACAAAAATACTCAAAGGAGGAATTATGAAGACAATGCGTGGATCACAGACTGAAGGTAAGGCCTTCCAGAGACTGCCCCACCTGTGATCCATCCCATATAGAGACACCAATCCCAGACACTATTGTGGATAGCAAGAAGTGCTTGCTGGCAGGAGTCTGATAGCTGTCTCCTGAGAGACTCTGCCAGAGACTGTCAAATAGAGAGGTGGATGTTTGTAGCTAATCATTTGCTAGAGCACAGGCACCCCAATGGAGGAGTTAGAAAGGACTGAAGGATCTGAATGGGCTTGGAACCCCGTTAGAAAAACCACAATTTCAACCAACCAGACCCCTCTGAGCCCCTTATGGACTAAACCAACAACCAAAGAGTACACGTGGAGAAACCCATGTTTCCAACTGCATATGTGATAGAGGATGTCATTGTCTGACATCAATATGAGGAGAAGTTCTTGGTCCTATGAAGGCTCAAATCCAGTGTAGGGGAATGCCAGGGTTGCTTGGTGGGAGTAAGTGGGTAGGATGGGAGCACCCTCATAAGAGCACCCTCATAAGAGCAGGGGGAGGGAGATGGGATAGGGATTTCCTAGAGGGGAAAATGGGGAAGGAGTTAACATTTGAAATGTAAATACATATAATTGCCAATACAAACAAATAAAAATGTAATAGCAATGCCCCGATTTGTGTTCTTGTCTCAATAGCTAAAACTACTCTTTTCCAGAAAATTGGAATCCAATTTGGAAATCCAGCTGACAGTCTCAGTTCAGCCAATTCCTTGTTGGTTTTGTCCTGCTATTCATGKACATAAAGTATATGACTGTAATCTTTGAAAAATCAATTTAGCTCCGTGCTGCAGATTAGACCTGAGAGCTAAAATCAGTAGAGATGGCACATTGTGTTTGTGAATTCTCTTGTTATTGTTTAGTCTTTTTTTGTCACAGTAGAATTAATGCTCTAAAAACTAGAAAACCTTTTCATTTTGACA
>BDUI01001010.1:9130-21676 GCA_002335545.1 Apodemus speciosus
AAAAATCTTGTAGAGACATTGGAAAGCAATAAAAATGTATACTTTAAAATGATGCCTGTATTATTTTATGTGGATTTATGTGTGTGGATTCTGGTTTTCACTTTACACATACATACATACTCTTTACCTACATGTTTTTATTTATTTACATACAAACTTTCTTTCTTTCTTTCTTTCTTTCTTTCTTTATTTATTTATTTATTTATTTATTTGGGGCAGGCATGTACTAATGTGCATATGGTGCTCAGAGGACAACTTATAAAGCTCAGTTCTCTCCCCACCACATGAGTCCTGGAGGTAGAACTCAGGCTGTCAGGGTTAATGACAGGAGCCTTCACTCACTGAGCCATCTTGTCAGCTCCTGAATTCCATTCTTTAAGAGCATCTGAGATCTGACACCCAGAACACCCAGCCTCACACTTGCTCTGCCTCATGCCATAGATGCCACTTGAATTTCCTCACCTTCTTTCCTCACACGTACATGTCAGATGGATGGGCCTGGCTCTCTGATGTCCACTCCTGCCCCAAAGTCTTCAGGCAAGAAAACATCAGTTACAGTCAACATCTGCTTTCTCAAAGAAATAATTCTCACTTTTAATAGTCTTTAGATAATGCCTACTTTTAGCACAGAATATATACTGGGCACTTGAATGGATGATCTCATTTAATCTACACAATAATTGTGTGAGTTAAGAGGCTAAAGTGGRAATTTCTGGTTTCATTGGAGACTCAGTTGTGTMATGTGGTATTTTTCTGGAAGCTGTCTTAGGAGAGGGTGTTTTGCTGAAGCAGACACATGAGAGGCTGTTTTGCTGAAGCAGACATGTGAGAGGATGTTTCACTGAGGACAGACATGTGGTGTTTTTCTGGAAGCTGTCTGATGAAAGGCTTGTGATGTTTTGCTGGAGCAGACACTTTGAGAAAACACTTGATTTTTGGAAAGAGTATAACCCAAAAGACAGTGGATGAGTCTCTGGTGTTGGTTCRCCTTGCTGTTCTTCACTGTCAATGCTCTGGCATTGGTTCCCCTTGCTGGCCTTCACTGATGACAATTTGGCATTGGTTTGTCTTGCTTTCTTYACTGATCATTGCTTGTCATGGCTTCATAGAGATAAACACTCCACAGAACTTCTGGTGGTATTCTGGCTGCTTTTCACCACTTCAGTGRACTCATGCARATCATGTAGAGCCTGTGGCTTCTTCTGGATCGAGTGAGCAGCTGCTGCTGATTCTCATCTGGTGTTTTGCTAGTGGACTGGACTGTTAACAAGGAAGATTGGAATAGCCCCCAAAGAACTATTTCTAAACAAGTCCATGGATGTCTCCCTTATCCTATTAACCATCTTCCTTCCCTGTGTTTGGTCAGTGGGTGACAAGGGAAGTTAAAGCATCTAAGAACCTGTATTAAGGTAGGTTTTTAAAAATATAAGCCTACATGAGACAATCTGTTATTCTAATTTTTTCAAATGCAAACACCAGGATCTGTGGAAGGTGAACAGACCACCTACGTTAGCAAACAAACAAACAACCAACACGAACAGTTGGTCAGCTGAGATGCCGACACCAGAGATCAGGTAATATGCCACCACAGGAAACCACTCTTCTCCGCTCATCCAGCTCAGCTAAGTTCTTACACCCTTACTCATCTGCATTGGCAATGTGCTGATTAATTATTCCACTTTAAATTGATCATACCCACCCTCTAGTAAATGATTTCCCAGTTATGTAGATGCTGGGAAATGTCTCTGAATTCCTTTCGATATGTCAAATACTAACCAGATAAGGTTTTTTCCTTTTCTTTCCTTGATGATGGTAATAGCGCCTGTTATATTCAACTGTAATGAATGAAGCCATGCTTGGATTAATACCCAGCAAGCAGGGAAAATTAATTGTGGTGTTGACTCTTGTCAGTATTGGTCCTTGTCCCACTGACTAATTTGTTTAATTAACCTAGAGTTTTCTTGTTAATTACAGATAATTTACCATACCTAATAAAAGGTCATGCCTTTGAATTACACAGTGATACTTATGTTACACTTATTTTGTATCACTTTATAATAACAAGCAAAAAACAAACATAAGCAAATGTTTCTTTGTAAAGTACTACCTTAGTTTTGGCTAGCAAATGAATATGCCCACCACACAGGACCCTACCTAATAAAATTACTAGTGGCTATTTTGTTTTTATATATAAATAATAGACCATAAATATCTGTCTGTCCACATCTAGAATGTGTGTGGTTCATAGACCCAGACAAAACAGCTAGAACTGACTGATGTTATCTAATGGCTGGTGGAAGAAAGGCTTCCAAGTAAACATTTGCAAGRTTATAACAGAGTTCTGCTTAGTCTTCTTATAAAGCAAAACCAGAAGTGAGCTTAACAGACGCTTCTGTCTTTAATTGTAACAAAAAATTGCATTGACACAATGAACCTTGGCATTAAATCTAAATCCACTGATGAAGCACATATTTTTATGAACCAGAGACCAATGTAATAGATACAAAGTCTGTCTTAAAACAGATATTTTGTTTTGTAAATATGACTTAGTGTCAAATAATAGGTGGTTTTTGTTGTTTTGTTTTGTTTGTTTGTTGTTGTTGTTTTCAAGACAGGGTTTCTCTGTGCAGCCCTGGCTGTCCTGGAACTCACTCTGTAGACCAGACTGGCCTCAATCTCAGAAATCCGCCTGCCTCTGCCTCCCAAGTGCTGGGATTAAAGGTGTGTGCCACCATTGTCAGGCTGAACTTTTAATCTTGTATTTTAATATTTTAATGAATTCTTTGTGAATTTCACATATGTACCCTACTCTCAATCATTTCCTGTTCCTCCATGTTTATCCTGCATCCTTATGACCTTCCCTGTAAAGAAGACAAAACCAAAATATCATCTCATCCTGGAAGCTGTAGTATGTCACAATGTGTCACAGAGTACATCCTGTTGTTCAAACAGCTTCACACGGAAATGTTTGTTGCAATGGGTCATGGGTCTGGTTCCAGGCCTCTGGCTTCTGCTACACTGTCAATACAGGGTCCTCACTGGGACTCCTCTCAGATTTCCTATTGTTGCCCTGTGTCATGGAGACCCTGCAGCTCTAATTCTCCAGGAACTGCCCTTTCACAGGCTCCAGAAGTTCATGGATGAGACAGATATTTGAGTGGGCCAACTCAAAGCCCTGGATCTAGGCCCAGATGGTAGCTTAGTTGGTCTGTCTGCCAGCTCTCCTATACTTGTGCAACCTGGGCCACATTCCCACTTTGCCCAGGCAAAAAGAGGCAGGATTAGCACTCCAGTCTGTGGCAGCTGCACAGAGCCAACTATTCTGCACATCCCTGGTGAGGGGCGGGGCCAGCTCACCTGAGTGTCACTGCTGGTAAGGGGTGGAGCCAGCTCTGCTCAGCCCTCAGATATCTGCATGACCATCTGCTTGTCCTCTGTGCTAGGCAACATGCAACAGACAACGACACCGAAACCTGTTGCTGCAGGGCCACAGATCCAGACAGTGCCCTGGGCAGCAGCACGGGCTGGGACTTCTCCACAGCCTCAGGTAGACCAGACTACTCATACCAGGCCGTTCCTCACCACCCTCACATCTCCAGTTCTGCCTCTCTTCATAGTGCACAGATCATTACACTTCTCTGTCTCTCCCGTCTCTCTGTCTGTAATTCACCATTTCCCACGGAGGAAGAACTGCAACAGCCTTAGCGTGTTCCATTCCGTCTCTGTTCACAGCCTCTTCATGGCTTTTTGCCCTCTTCCCTCTCTCCCCCATCTACCTGCTTGATTCTTTCTCCCCTATCTACCCTACATGCTCGCCTCCTGAAGYACCCTGCCTGGCTCCGGCTGGTGCACGGTGATGTTTCAGTGCTTCCTGGCTTGCCTGGGCCTCGACAATGCTAATATTTTAGAGATAGTATTAGAGCTAACTTATAATCATCAATTAATATCCATTAAAATGATTCAAAGAATTCTTAAGAGAAAAAAAAACCCTAAGAACATACTTCAGAACCTATTCACTATAACCCCCAACCCTCAAACTTGGATTTCATCAAATCTTACCATTTTAAAAGTTTTATAACTTAAATGATTAGATGCCTAATTAGTACCCCCTAAAACCAGAGAGTAATGAAAGAGTCTAGGAACTCTAAACATTCAGTGGCACGACTGCTAACATGTCAGATGTGTTGGCTGGGCGGGACAAGTTTACAGAGGCTTAGCTACAAGTGAAGTTGTTATATGGCAGATGTGCCAGCCTGCTTCTCAGATGCTAGAGCCAGAATATCAAAAACTGAGCAAATCTCTAGCCTCTAGAGCCAGAATATTAAATATTGAGTGAAATGAATTTTGGCTCTGGCAACGGAACAATTTTATATGAAAGGATATTCAAATAGCCCTTCATTGAACAACTACAATAAGCCTTGAAGATTTACACGATTGTGCAGGAATTCAAAGCCAAAGACAAGAGGGAAATGCTTTTCTTGTTTTTTTTTTTTTTCTGGGATACACAAAGAGAAATCCATAATTAAGCATCAAACTTGCCCAGGGCAGCATGCTTTCTTCGGCTGACAAGCAGAGGCATTTCAAACCAGGCACCGCTGCGCTGCTGCTGTCTACGTGGCTATTGTTTTAATGTATTTCTGGCTATTAGGCATTTGTCTATTTTTGGTCAGTGAGGCATGCATTTTATTTAAAGAATTCTGGTTTTGCAGAAAAGGCTGTAGTTACGTTAGTAGAATTATGTTTCTACAACAGTATCTGAAGAATAATTATGGCCTAATTTGGGCTGTTCTTATGTGCATTTGATATTCAAGAGAGTAGCTGGAACTTTAGTGTAATTAATACAATTAAAATTAACTCTAAGTAGGAGAAAGACTGCCTGAATGTCTATTTAAACTCAGCTATATGCTTTGCCTTATTTGTCACAGCTAGTTAAACACATCCCAGGCTAATCCTAGGATACGCTGGAAACGCAAAGCAAAGCACACTTATCATTCCATCAAAACAGTCAGAGACTAATGACAAATTATGCATTCAGTATAATTTCTTGCTCTTTTGTTCTGCATCAAAGAATAAATACCATATTACTTCAGCCTCATCCCGTCATAATCCTCCAGCTACTCTAAAACAGAAATTCTTTTAAATTTCATATTCCACAAATACCCTCTCCTTGCTCTTACGCTTGTATATGGTCATTTAACTACTGCCTATCCACTAGAYTAGTGGAAATTGTCATTAAAACCACCCAGGGCATTTGTTTTTGAAAAATGACTACTAGGTTCCTCCTCTCCACCCCTACCCCAGTTTCTGTTTCACTCCATCTGGAGTAATCCTAGAATTATGCAGATGTGTTCTATATTATATATATTTGTGTGTGTGTAATATGCATACACTATATAAAACACACACACATATATGGTATATGTAAGTGTGTGCGCGTGCATGTGCATGTGCGTGTGTGTGCGTGTGCGTGTGCGTGTGTGTGTGTGTGTGTGTGTGTGTGTGTGTGAGGTCCAGCATGTGTCATCCCAGCTTGGCCACTCACACTGTACTCCCAGTACTTGGGATGCTAAGATAAGAGCTTCGCCAGGAGTCAAGAACAACCTGGTGACTGGGATGTTTAATCCTGTCAATTTGATGGAACCTAGCATCATATGGAAGGCAAGCGTCTGGGCATACTTGTGAGGTACTCTCTTGATTAGGTAAACTGAGGCAAAGGGACCACCCTAAAAGTGAACCACATCATCCCATGGGATTGGGTCTTAGACAGAGCACATTATCTCATGGTGTAGGGTCTTAGATGACACCAGACAAAATGCATGTTGAGCACAGCCTTTGTCTTTCCTGCTTCCTGACTCCTGACACAACGTCTGGATTCCTTAGGCTTCCGCACCAGGACTTCCTCCATGGTGGACGGAACCCTCCAATCATAGGCTCAAAGAAACTCTTCCTCTCTTGAGTTGCTTTAGTAATGGGTTTGTTKGTTTGTTTGTTTGTTTGTTATCACAGTGAGGGGGAAAATAACAGAAAGCTAACTGGGACTACAAAACACTTTTAATTAATTAACTTAAAAATTAAGAAGAATCATCTAAGGAGCTTTAAAAGTTATAAATCACAACTCCAGAGCTCTTGAAACTGACTGTTCTAGAGTAGAACCTGGGATGTAAACATTGCATACTTAAAATAAATATTGTTCTAAAATTCGCATTGAACTGGATGTCTTAAATTCTTATCAGCTAAATTTGGCAGCCACGTGCATGAGTTCTGCTATAATAAAATGGTAGCATTTATGCACAGATTATAGACACAATTATAAGCAGACCCTTCATCTCTGGGAAGCACAAAAAGGGTGAGGCTAAAGAAGTGAACTATTTATACTTAAGAGTATTTCTGTCCAAGTATAGCCTTAGAAGTTGTCTTAAAAGTAGATATCAGAGGTTGCCCGCCTTCACAGCACCGGCAGCAGAAGCCAGCCAGGCCACCTGCCTTCACACTGCAGGCAGCGGGCACAATTACGATGAATGAATGCATAATGGAGACTGCATGATGGGAAAGTAGGAAACTGGAGCATAGTACTGGTGAGTGGTGGCGGCAGCCTGGAGCGTATGCAGACTCTGAACACACCAACCGCACCGTGGTACTGCCCCCACGCTGTGCAGCGATGAGGACCAGATGAGGAAAGGTTCTTCACTTTCTGGATCAAACCTCCTGAAGGAGGACCACTGTGGTCTCTGATGCTACCAGAGGCCATGTTGGTATCTTTGGTCCACGCTGCTGTCCCGGCCANTAGTGGAAATTGTCATTAAAACCACCCAGGGCATTTGTTTTTGAAAAATGACTACTAGGTTCCTCCTCTCCACCCCTACCCCAGTTTCTGTTTCACTCCATCTGGAGTAATCCTAGAATTATGCAGATGTGTTCTATATTATATATATTTGTGTGTGTGTAATATGCATACACTATATAAAACACACACACATATATGGTATATGTAAGTGTGTGCGCGTGCATGTGCATGTGCGTGTGTGTGCGTGTGCGTGTGCGTGTGTGTGTGTGTGTGTGTGTGTGTGTGTGTGAGGTCCAGCATGTGTCATCCCAGCTTGGCCACTCACACTGTACTCCCAGTACTTGGGATGCTAAGATAAGAGCTTCGCCAGGAGTCAAGAACAACCTGGTGACTGGGATGTTTAATCCTGTCAATTTGATGGAACCTAGCATCATATGGAAGGCAAGCGTCTGGGCATACTTGTGAGGTACTCTCTTGATTAGGTAAACTGAGGCAAAGGGACCACCCTAAAAGTGAACCACATCATCCCATGGGATTGGGTCTTAGACAGAGCACATTATCTCATGGTGTAGGGTCTTAGATGACACCAGACAAAATGCATGTTGAGCACAGCCTTTGTCTTTCCTGCTTCCTGACTCCTGACACAACGTCTGGATTCCTTAGGCTTCCGCACCAGGACTTCCTCCATGGTGGACGGAACCCTCCAATCATAGGCTCAAAGAAACTCTTCCTCTCTTGAGTTGCTTTAGTAATGGGTTTGTTKGTTTGTTTGTTTGTTTGTTATCACAGTGAGGGGGAAAATAACAGAAAGCTAACTGGGACTACAAAACACTTTTAATTAATTAACTTAAAAATTAAGAAGAATCATCTAAGGAGCTTTAAAAGTTATAAATCACAACTCCAGAGCTCTTGAAACTGACTGTTCTAGAGTAGAACCTGGGATGTAAACATTGCATACTTAAAATAAATATTGTTCTAAAATTCGCATTGAACTGGATGTCTTAAATTCTTATCAGCTAAATTTGGCAGCCACGTGCATGAGTTCTGCTATAATAAAATGGTAGCATTTATGCACAGATTATAGACACAATTATAAGCAGACCCTTCATCTCTGGGAAGCACAAAAAGGGTGAGGCTAAAGAAGTGAACTATTTATACTTAAGAGTATTTCTGTCCAAGTATAGCCTTAGAAGTTGTCTTAAAAGTAGATATCAGAGGTTGCCCGCCTTCACAGCACCGGCAGCAGAAGCCAGCCAGGCCACCTGCCTTCACACTGCAGGCAGCGGGCACAATTACGATGAATGAATGCATAATGGAGACTGCATGATGGGAAAGTAGGAAACTGGAGCATAGTACTGGTGAGTGGTGGCGGCAGCCTGGAGCGTATGCAGACTCTGAACACACCAACCGCACCGTGGTACTGCCCCCACGCTGTGCAGCGATGAGGACCAGATGAGGAAAGGTTCTTCACTTTCTGGATCAAACCTCCTGAAGGAGGACCACTGTGGTCTCTGATGCTACCAGAGGCCATGTTGGTATCTTTGGTCCACGCTGCTGTCCCGGCCAYGAGGAATCCTGACATCCACGTGGATGGCATTCTGTGCCACTGCCCAAACGGATGTGTCCACTGTGCCTCAAGGAGCCATCTGGATATGAGTGGCATGTCTAAACACCCGAGGCCACATTGAAGCCCATGGCCCGTGGGGGCTCTGAGGGCCATGAGTGGGTGGATGGTTCCGAGCAGCCCAAGGGCTCTGCTGATTTCTGCGGCCCATGTTGCCATGTGATCTGTGCTGTACACTGAAGGCATGTTGATGTCTGTGGGCACAGAAGAGCTGGCCCTGGCCCTCACCAGCAGCTGTACAGTGGCATCTGTGGTAGCATGGGCATGGGCAAGCTGGCCTGCTCTCCACTGTTGATGGCCTCTGGTGGGGGTGCAGGTGGAGACAGACTCACCTTCCCTTGGAGGGCTAGCCAGAGGAGTTTGACCATGCCCCAGTGAGTACACAAGCAACACAAAATGAACTTGTGAGTTGTTTTTTTGGGGGGAGGATACATAGTAGGGGCGGACATGGGATGTCTAGGAGGTAARCTTGATCTGGATGCAAGATTCCCAAATAATCAATTTTAAAACAGTAGATGTCAGCAGATTAAAATTTTGCCTGGGATCTTTTCTATTGAACACATTCCCAATATCAAACCCAGTGCGACAGTGAAGTGCTTTCTGGGTTTCTTTAAACCCCAAGGCCCAGGACCTTCTCTTGGGTAAGCAGAGTAGTAATGGAGCTTCAGGCCTGGTGCTCTGGACAAAGGCTTCTACAGTGGAAAATACTTAATGAATACCATGACCACAGGTGGCTTTAGATAATGCAGTTCTATCTTTGCCTTCCCCGCACCCCACCCCCAGCAAGGAAAGCACTTAATGGTTTTATGATTTTAGCATAAGACCAATGATTTTAGGTCTTATATAAACATATTAAATTTGCATTTTTGATTCTGAATACTCTATTTAATGCCTTGTTGATGTGACTGCAGCATATGGGTAACACAGAGATTTCTAAGTTGGGAATCCTCAGGGATTAGTGACCCTCATGTAGCCTCCACAGAAGTAATCTGCCAGGTCTCCAGTTTATGAGAAAACACTGCACTTGAGTAATTTAAGTATTAAGTGACATGTTTCTATAAACACCCATAGAATTAAATTATTTTAACAACTACTGCTGGTTCACTCTGCAATGTTTTCTGGTTAAATACTGTGGAACTTCTCACTCACCTCCGGACTGGAATAGCTGTTTGCAAAAACTGAATGATGCAGGGATGTCAAAATCAATCCTATCAAACTGAGCGAAAAGCTCAGAAGTTTACACAATCCCCACAGAACCCAGTCTAACCATGGCAGTAGACAGACAGAGGGACAGAAGAGAGACAGGAAGGATGCCGGGAAAGGGTAACTATCATTTGATGTCGGTGGGAATGTCAACACATGAAGTCACTACGGACATCAGTCCAGTGGTTCCTGGAAACCCTGAAACATAACTGTCACACATTCACTCAGTACATACCAGCGTGGCCCTGGGTCAGAATACTGACGAGATCCATGTGCACTCATAGTGATGTCTGCGCTAGTCACAACACAGGAAACAGAGCCAGCCTAGATGTCCATCAATGGTGGGATGAAAATAATGGTACATATACATAATGTAAAGCGAAATGGTGACCTATCTGGGACAATGGATGCCATCAAAAAGAACTATGTTTAGTGAAACAAGCCAGGTTCAAAATAGTAATGTTTCCTCAGAGATGCAGAACCCAGACTTAAAACTGTGGGCTTATTTACAGGCCATGAAACTAGAAAGCAGATCATGAGGTGGGAGGAAAACACCTTGACAAAGGCAGGGGACTAGACAGTCATGGAACACACATGTAAGAAGACAAAGGGATAAATGGGGGGAGGGCCTCTCAGGAGCACCAGAGGGCGCAAGGGAGGATAGTGAGGGAGGAGAAAGAGTGGGATAATACAATACAGGACAAGAAGCCATGTATGCTAAAAAGGTGGGGGGGGGAGGGKGGGAGCTAGGAAGGGAGGAAGGGAGGGAGAGAGGAGGGACTGTCTACCACGGTTAGCTGAGCATTTACACAGCAGTTCAATCCACCTGATTTCAAACATACACAAATGATTTTACATTATTTTCCCTCTTAATAACAATAACAAAAGCTGAATATGTTCAAGTCTGATTGTTTCCAAAACAAAACGGATGACATAACTGTACAGAATTCTGACAATTCCTGGCACTTCTCATAGGAAATCTTACCAAATCCAAAGGCGCTGGAGCCTCCAATGCTCTGAGAAGACTGGATGYTTGTCGAGGTGTAGAGTCCTGTCACCAGCAAGCCGTCAAAGAAGGTGCTTGTTGAAATTGTAACTGAAATACAGGAAGGGAAGAGAAGCTTCAGGTACACAGTGAGAGCGACAGGCACACTCTGGAGTACTGGATGCAGTCATTAACCGATCAACCAGTTATTTCTGCCCTATCTGGAGTGAACATGTATGTATATGCACATACACATATGTATGCAGTCACACACATACACAAATGGGAGAGGAGACGAAAATCTCAGGACTTCAATGCTTCTAATTTTATAATTGCTGGTACTGAATTTAGTACATAGTCCCGCCTTCTTGCATCTATTTGCACATTCCCAAGCTACGTTAAAACGTGGAAAATGACGCACCGTCAGATAGCCTGCTTCTCTACATCCACTCCCACCCCTGGAGGACATGGCGAGAGTTTCTGGCATCATGATAAAAACACTTTCAAAAACCATTATTCCATACTGTGGGAAACAATCTCGAGTTGTCTGGATGAAGGGCAGACAAATGTCCGCCGGGCTTGCYGTGGGCCTACGCCTCACGCTATTCAGTCAACAGTCAGCCTGCTCCTCTTGGGAACAAGACAGGGGACCACTGTGTGCTTTATGTTTCAGAACGAAGTCTGCAAGAGGGGTCTACGCAGTTCCTCTGAAGAAGGCTGGATTAAATCAATGTGTGTGTCACTCGGTCTCCACCCTAAAACCAGATGTGATTTCCTCCTTGCTCTGCTGGTACTATTTTGACTAGCTTTGACAAGACAGAGATGATACCATTTGGAGGAGGGAGCAGAAGAAGGTAATGATACTATGTTGGTAGTGCACTGATCCTGCTTGATGGCAATAAGGAGAATGGTCAGTCACATTAACTCTGATGAGATGGTTTAAGCGAAACACTCCAGTACATCCAGCGAGTAGAAATAAATGGTCTGAAACATTCTCATCATATAGCATCAAACAAGACATGTGTATGATAAAATAGCTTCACATCATGCCATCTCCTGAATGGTACTGGTGTTCAAACTCATCGCCTTTCTGTCTCCTAATAAAAATAATAGTATATCTCAGTGTTGGCATCTAAATTACTCCTCTGGCCTCTGGGGCTCAGCGGTCTACATGTATCTCATTTAACTGTCAAAGCATTTGTGTGGGCGGAGCACTATTATCACAGCGTAAGAGTGAGCGATAGAGGGAACAGAGCCAAGTGCTATCACCTAAATGTTTCTGGTCCTTACTCTATGTTTACTTCTATCACCCTGACAGGATACTGTGATGAGCAGGAAAACGGATGAGCAAGAGTACATGTGGCTTTCAACTCCAAGTTACAGCCATCATTTTGGGTTAAGGCAAGGCAGACATTCAAGTAGTCAGTCCTGTCACATCCACAGACGGGAGCAAAGGTACCAAATGCACCCACAGTACTTGCCTGTCTACACCTCTGCTCAGCTAGAATTCTTCAATCTTGTACAATTCAAGACACCACACATAGCAGATTCCATCAGTTAACTATCAAGACAACCCCCAGAGACATGCCCACCGGCCAACTTGACACCAATGATTCTTCAATTGTGATTTTCTCCCCACGTGATTGTAGGCTGTATTGAGAGTTGAAATTAACACAACACTGTTTATTTGGTTTCTCTCCTGTTTTTTTTTTTTGTTTGTTTTGTTTTTTTTTGTTTTTTCCTTTGTTCACCTCAGATCCCAAAGTAGCATGCTGGCCAATATCTTACAGCTCTTTGGCCAGGTTGTCGCATGAAGACAATTAAGGAAAAGCAAAGCAAACAGCCTARCAGTCAGTAACACTGCTAGGAGTGAGAGGGGAGAAGGTGGCCAGGCAATGACTCCCGGCAAAGGTGGATGGGGTGGGAATCGTGCCCCCCACTGGGACCAGG
>BDUI01001010.1:22486-41623 GCA_002335545.1 Apodemus speciosus
CTCCCTCCCTCCCTCCCTCCCTCCTTCCTTCCCTCCCTAAGGCTTTCAGTGTTCACTCAATGCTTGTGTGAGCAAATACAAAGTTACTCTTGGAAAAAGGCTAAGTACAAAAACCTTAGGTGATGGTCCTTTACTCTTTTGTCCTCAGAAATGCAGCACTGGTCCCACATGGGTATGCCCACCTAATAAAACAAAAGTCCCTCCACATGATGCCAAACGATAAATCCAAGTCACTAATAGTCACATGTGTTGCATAGTTCTTTACAGCATGAGAGGTCTGCATCTTTGAATGCCTGGAAAGTTTATCATTCATTTGGGTGCTGAGGCTGACGCCTGTCAGCCCTTTCAGATTGTCATCAAGGCCACTAACCCCTGTGCCAGATGTCCCTCTCACCAGGCCTCACAGCAGTATCCCTCTTGCATGTTCTGATTTTTAAATCCACCATACATTCGAAGACCCCTTTGAACTCAGTTCTGTGTGTCACTCAGATCCTTGGGTGCTAGTGCAGTAAGATTTATTGAAGACTGTTCTGAAGCAAGGGACTTACTCTGAAGTAACAGGTTTTATCTCAAGTATGAACACTAGTTTACTACATTGTGTGTTTTTCTATTTGGTCCTATTTCCCTTATAGAGATGAGCATATCTGTGGGGAGTGAAACAGTCTGAGTGAGCAAAACCCTAAGTGGATGTGTGTTGTTCACACAGGTAAAGTCTTGTCAAGGACCCACGAGAAAAAGTATTCCTCAGGTGAGGCTGAGAAGCATGAAGTCTTCCTCCAGGCRTCAAGTGCAGAGGTAGACAGTGTGAGCAGAATATGGCCACCATTGCTTTCTCCCCAGGGTATTTCTAGCCTTCAGACTGCTCCTCCTTAGGTTGGCTAAGCTGGTCGTCTTGACTCAGCTGCACCCCTCAGGCCTTGCTCTCCCTTGTTTCTCTCTATGCAATAACCCACCTCCATGACCATCTGTATGAGTGAATCCAGCCTTCCTGTTCAGCTGTATATAATACACGGAGTCTCCAGAGCGCTGTGGGTCCTCCGAGAGCCCAGTCCACCCAACTACCTTTTCCTTCTTTCCCTTGCCAACACAGTCAGGTGCAATCCCCATTACATGGCACCCCTTGGGTGTGTTTGAATGTGAGAGATAATTTCTAAACACTGAGTGGATGAGACGGAGTTACTGAGAAACACAAGACCCTGTCCCTTAGCTTTAAATTCCATCCAGAGGCTGACAACTGCCAAAGTGCTATCTCCAGTTCCGGCCTCTTTCCAAACTCTAGATACACAACAGGCCACTGCTAGGGTCCCCCACTTGGATATCCAAGAGGCATCTCGAGATCTTGCCGTCCCTGAAACCAACACTCAATACTGACTTCCTCCAACAACTCAGTTGTTGGCCACACAACAGTCTGGTTACTGGAAACGCCTTTGGAATCATGCGCCTCCCATACCCCATTCACACAGTCTGCCAACCAATCCTGCCTGCTCGGTCTAGATCACATTCCAAATCTGGCCACACAGCTTGCTGCTTTGAGTAACCACTGTCTCTTCCAGGGGTTGTTTCGTTATTTCGCTAATCCAGCCTTCTTATTTCTACCGTCATCTCTGCAGTCCATTTCCAGCATAAGCCAGTGGGGTTCCTTTACAGCTCACTCCTGCTGATCATGCTGTCCTTTCCTGACAGTTTTGTCCTCAGTTTGGATGAAGTCAGCCTTTGCATCAGTGGCCCACACAGCACTGCCCAATCTCCCTTGATCTCTTTCACTGGACTCTCATCTCTGCTGTCTCTCCCTTCTGGCACAGTAGCCTCCTGGCTCAGAACTCATGGCACAGCCATTTCCATCACCCTGAGGTCTTTCCTTCCAGAAAATGAAGAGCCAATTCCCTCACCAYCTTCAACTCAAATGTCACCCTGTTCTCTCTGAGACTGCAGACACCGTCCATCTCCTCCACACCGACTCCCTTAGTTGAGTCTTTCTCCTTTTCCCCCCTCTAATTATCACCACGTAACAAAGTGTACTAATGTATCTACTCATAGTACTTCAATTATGTTTATTGTAAGTCTTGTTCTGTAGAACAATGTAACCATCAAAGCAAGTACTTCTAGTGGATTGGTTTAGTAAAATCACTTGAGTGTCTCGATAAAGTCATGAAAAATGTAAGTGCTCAATAAATACTTACTGAAAGAATAGTGAGCAACTCATTCACAAAAACTAATGTGGGGTTGTCTCCTCTTCTGCTTGTTTCCCAAGAACTGTGCTATAAATTCTACACTTCAGGGTTTATGTCAGCTGAATACCATTTGGAAAATACACATTAAAAAAAATCTGAGAGAGATAGAGAAAACCTGGTTCTTTAAAGATGTAAAATGTTTTCCAGAAGACAGAGCTGCAGAGAAGTTAACCAAAAGACCAGCCAAAAACATTAGCAAAATTAAAAAAAGGACAGGTTGACATATATATATATATATATATATATATATATATGTGTGTGTGTGTGTGTGTGTGTGTGTGTGTGTGTGTGTGTGTGTGTGTGTAAGTTCTCGATTGCAGAATGTTGACATGGCCATATTAAAAAAAAATTCCTTGTTTGAAACAAATTGATTATAATCATCTCTGTTTGTAAGACCAGAAAATTTTAAGTATGTTTAGTGGGAGAAAAATGTACCTTACTCCCCCCCCCTCCCGCCCAAAACTACTCTGTTGGCACTGTGGAACAAGCATTGTTTTCCTTCTCTTTAAGCAGAGGGGATGCAGAATCACTTGTTTCTTCCTATCTATCTATCTATCTATCTATCTATCTATCTATCTATCTATCTATCTATATCAATTATCTATCTGCTTGTCTGTCTATCTATCTATCTATCTTTCTTTCTTTCTTTCTTTCTTTCTTTATTTATTTATTTATTTATTTATTTATTTATTTATTTTTAAGAAAGGGGAAATGTTGCCCCAACCCTTGTGGAATTTCAGACCTCTAAGCTAATATCCAATACTAAGGAAAATAATGGGGTCTTAGGTCTGTGAGGAAGACCCAGGAACTCTGGGTCGATCTCATTCCCAACCATGGACACCTTGGTGAGCACTGAAAGCACCCGGCAGGCTACAGGAAGGCTGGAGGCATGCATTGCCACAGATGGATTTCCAGAAATACAATGCAGGTGAGTCTGGGACAGCTGGGCTGAGGCATGACGACTTACAGAGGAACCAGGGCTTCTGGCCAGCTGTCAACCCACATAAACTGTGGACACTGTTCAGAGAGCAGACAGGGTCAAAACTGCAAACCCCCAAGACTAGAGATGCTCTAAAGAGCTCCCAAGCAGCCTATGGTCATGAAGGCCAATTCTTCAGCAGAAGAGCTGAGGAGATTTGGCGGTGCCCTGTGTCTTAGCAGTTTGAAGCCACCCCAGGTAGGTTAATTAACTGCTAACACTCTTAGAAACAAAGCAAACAAGACAGTAGTAACAACCCTCCACTGTGTCCAGCTTGGCTTATCAGGTGGGAAATTTCGGGAGGCCTGCGGCCCACATGTTCCTGAGGACTGGAGCACTCCAGAGACCACACAGCATCTGGGGCTCTGAACTGAGGGCCTGGGCACAGAAACCGTCAAGAGCAGCCTTCRCCATGCCCCTCTTTTTTTTCCCACAAGAATGCTTCCACTCAGTGCTTGAAATCCCTGTTTAATGTGCCAGGATGTACTGAAAAGAAAACGAAGAAATAAAGCAGTGTCTGTGCTTGGAGGTTGCTCTGACTAGGTACTCTCGAGCTGTTGTTCCCCAAGCTACACTCCGTCTTGTTGAGGGGAGGTTTCAAGGAGGCCTCACACGCTCTCATCCCCTCATCCCTTTGCACCGGGAGCATCTGTCAACACTTAAGCTCTGGCTCTTGCTTTCTTGTGGATCCTGACTTGACCTCTCTCTCTCCCTTGGAATTCTCTGAGATATGCCCCTCAGCATCTGTTTTCTTGTCTTTAGCTCATCCTTGATAGCCACAACCTGCCACCAACTAAACAGGTAAAATAATCTTGGAATCCTATAAGTGACTCCTGATGAATGACAGGAAGAATATTTATTAGATGGAGTATCAATATGGTTCATGATAAAAGCAACTGGAGATAATATTTGTCAATTTATTTCAAAATCTATGAGTTAACACAAAATTCCAACAGTCACAGAGCACATAAGATTTGATCCCATTGATGAAGATGACTAATAAAAGCCAGAACTATTTGCTGCTTTGAAATAACAAGCTATGCATGTACCAGTTGGAGTGTGCGTGTACATGTGTGTGCTGTGCACACAGATCTTGAGAATGTAAAAGGCACAAATATATCACTAGAGAAATCTTGCTAATTTTCAGATCCTGACTCAGAATGTTATCATTCAAAACTACATAGTTTAAAATGGTCCACAAGTATTATAATTTTTAAATGTTAAATGTTTTCTTTAAAACTATTTACAGATGAAACATCTTGTATAAACATAAGTTACAATTAAAAGATACAACTTTAGGGCATATTTGGATAGGAAAATGTTCTACTATAATTTAATATCTAGATTATATTTACAATAAATAACTGTTAGGTTATACATGTCTAACTGATACTTAACTAAATATACTGCATTATAGATTTTTAGCAAAAGTTTGAACTTGCTAGTATGTATTAGGGTTGAAATTGAATGCATTATTTTCCACAATCAGAAAGCAAACAAATGTGCCTTAGATGAGTTCAACATCCCAAGCTTCCTCCTATCCAGAATTAGAACCCTACATCTGATCTGTGGTTTCAGAGACCTCCAGGTCACCCTGCAACTATTAGCACCAGGGTAATACCTCTATCTCTGTGGAAAAAACCCTAGGATCCAATCACACCAGAATGTACTCCACACTTCCTGCCTGTAATATTATTAAGGGCACTCTCACCTAGCCCAACTTTCCTGTAACTCATTCTCCAGATCTGAGCGGAGGTCATCTACCCCAGCTAGGTTGTCTGATCTCCTGGGGAAGGCTTTCCCTCCCTCCTCAGGGATCCAAGAGAGCCCAGAAACTGCAAACCTGGTGATCCGGCCTCCACGCCTCCTGGAGGTCAGGGCAAAGGAGAGCTCCAACATGATTTTGTTGGCTCCATAAAGAGATGTGTGCCACAACATAAAATACATTGGCAGAAGAACGCAGACTTATGTAGCCAGAGTAATTGAAACTGAAATCTAATGTCTTTTAAAAAAAGATAGTATTATTCATATGAATACATGAAATATGAAGGTTTAAAGGGCTTCCCATGAAAACACAATTCAGCAAATTCATCACAGTACTCAAAAGTACCTGAGAAATTTTCAGTAGAATTTAACACGGTAGCGCTTATGATCACAAGTACCTGGTGTGTGACTACAGGCACATACTTGATGCACGTGCCACATTTATCCTGTGACAATTTTTGTCTCTAAGGTATTTTATACCGTTTTCTTCAACCTAAAGTTTTCATGCCATTTCCTCAGATGGAACATAAGATGGGCCCCAAAGCCTGAGGAAGTTCTGCGCCTCTCACCCACATCTGCCTCTCCACATCTGTGTCACACTGGCAGAAGCTTAGCACCAGGCGACATGAATATGGATGGAGGGTTGTGACAGCAGTAGGAAACATGATGTGCAGCATCACAATTCAGTCCTTATCTGTGGCTCAGAGAGCACCTCTGTCTCAAAATGACTAATTATAGAGCCCGCCATTATCTATTATAGCTTCTATTAAATATTCCCAATAAGAACCTAATGGCATTCTTGCAGAAAATCACTGCGAGATGGAATCTTTGAGAACATAAATTTAGATGCTGCGTGCTGTTTGCACGCCATTCCCAAGCTTCTGGGCCACAAATGCTCTACAGTCCATTAAACTCTGATCACTTCATGCACATCCCATCACCACACTACAAAAAGACCTTTAATGTGGGCTATAAAGAAGCACACAGTATTTGGGGGTGATATTTCTGGCTTTTCCAAGATGACAAATATCAGAGGCTGGCAAACTGCAAGAAAAAATGTTAAAATTAATATTTAAGTATTAGTGGTAATGCACCAATCACTAAGAGGTCTCGTCTCTTGATTTTATGGTTTTCAAAACCAGAAAAAAGCCAGCAGAATGCAATACTGTTGATATTAAAAATTATCACTGCTGAATTTTTGCCTTACGAATAGAACCTTGCTTGCCTTTTGAATGCTGAACAGATTAAACAGCCTGGGGAACATATTTCTCTGAAAATGAAACACAGTGAGTTTACTTGCTGCAAAATATCATCAACATACTGTGTTCAATTACTGATTCTTCTTTCAAATGCCACCAGACATGGGTATCTGGGTGTCTAAGATCACAGTGTAACTGCCATTTGAAAGCTCTCTAAGACCTTGACCAGCAAACTCTTTCCCATAATGCCATTTTCCACATGGCTTAAGTTGTTTTCAAGCAATTAGTTGGCCATTTCAATCACATCTTCAAACTAACAACGAAAAGTAATAAAAATTAAAAACGGCCAGTAAATACGCGAAACTACTGGAGTCATGAACTGAACACAGGAGCTTTCCAGGGGCCGGGCGCCAGTTGTGAGCCTGTGATCCAGGAGGCCTGGACTTGCTCCTTAGCACCCATGTGGCGAACCACAACCACCCAGTCCCAGGGCATCTGACACCCTCCACGTAGCTCCTCAAGCACCAGGCATGCATGTAGTACAGAGACATACACATAGGCAAAGACCAATACGAATTACAATTTTAATTTAAAAATTAAATGACAAAGCAAGAGGAAGTGATTTCTGGTTAGCTGGTGTAGAAACAGAGTGTCTAACCCACTAATTCCAACACCAAATAAAAGGGGCAAGGAGAAGATCTGTCTGTCCACCTAGAACAAGCTCCTCTCTACCCCTCTTGGGAGAGGTACTGCTAACATACCAAACCGCCATTTCCTCCTTCCGCAGTCTAACACGCTGCTAACCTAGATTATCTCTAAAGGCAGGCTAGCACTCACATTTAATAGTTACCTCCTTAATAACGATAGCTAAATGATATTTGTAAAACCATATGCCAAATACTATTCTAAGCTTTTGATCTGTTCCATGTCCCTTAGGGATAAGTACTATTATTATACCATTTTACCAACGAGGAATGCGACAGGAGCAAGTGGGTGGGTGAGTTGAGTAAGATGCCTTAACTGGCAGGTAAAAGGTATCTTTCAGAAATAGAAGCCATGCATCTCATCTTCCATGAATTAAACACAGCAGCCCTGCTTCCTGTGTGACGAAGAGGGAGGCGGGGCTTGATCTTCCTCCAACGGCAGTGGACAGGAAGGGAGCCTTGGGGCTCCCAAGCCCTAGGCACAGGAGCGTGTGTGTGTGTGTGTGTGTGTGTGTGTGTGTGTGTGTGTGTGTGTGTGTGTGTGTGTGTCCTGTGAGTATGCCCAGCAGGCTGTTCTTCAGAATGCACATCACCCCATGCCTTCACACCAATTATTATTATGGCCATTTMTTATTGTTATTATGACTCCTGTTTTTCAATTCAGATAGATCTGTTCCTTGGGGAACAAAGGAAGGGGCAGAGTGGCTCTGGTGAACAGTAAGTGTAGCGTGATGGAGGACTACACTGAGGACCAAAATAATGGAGTCCAAGAGCTCTGGGCAGGAAGCTCCTACACGGGAGCCCCGCCACGCCCWGGCGCTCCGGGCCAGGAGGCTCCCATCCACAGGATGCAAACCAGAGCATGAGCCAGGAACCACGGCAGGTGATTGGACCTGTCCTCTGCAACACCTCATGATGTATTAAAATGCTCTCTAGGGCGTGGGAAGTACTCCTTACAGGCTAGAGAGGGGAGCCGGCATCTCTGGGAGGCTATTGTAACGCATGTATTACAGATTCTGGGATTCAGATGAACTATGGGTAACTCTGTGTATCTCTCCTTCTAGCCCCAGCAGTAACAAAGGAGATTTATTAACTTAACCTTGGGGGTAAGTGAAATTATTATTCCAGTGAAATTGCATCTGCAGACAGCGAGACCCACGTCAGAACGAAGAGCCTGCACTGAGGGATGCAGACAATGATTTTGAAATCTAAAGACTGTCTGTCGTAAACACAAATTCCTTAACGAGTGATCTCAGACAGGTCTTTTCCTTGCACTCAAGGCAGAGCAGAAATGATTTTGTGATTGACATTTATATTTGGCTTTTAGAATTTTGATACTTTTTGTCAATATAATGGAAGCATTGTTTAGTTTCTAGAACCAAAAATACTTTTGCTTTATAAACAACAGTTTTAACTACAATTTGAAGACACTGTAGTCAGGAATTACTGGCATTYGTGATTCATCCCTGACCTTATTTTTCATGTTGCTTTTCTATGAGGTTGGTTGGTGCTCATACATGAAAATTTCATATTGTTGGCCCTGCACTCAATAAATTATTAAAGTCCTGTGAATAGGAATGTGGTGTCAGGTTTTCAGCAATTTTTATCCTTTTGTTCTTGCTTTTTTAAAGCCAAGAACTTCTTGTCTATAATACACATCATAACTTAGTATAAYGTAAGCAAAGATTCACGTTAAAAGAAAACATTTGGGGAGATTTATTGTCTTCAATCTTCCAAGAGAAGTTCTAGGAATGTATTTCTTTGAGTCACTGATATCAATCAGGTTTTTCTAGGCTGAGAAAAATAAGTARAAATAAATCTAGCAACCCCATAAGCAATATGCAGGTAAGTGTATTACAATATGCAGGTAAGTGTATTACRAYATGCAGGTAAGTGTATTACAATATGCAGGTAAGTGTATTACAATAGGCTGTGCCAACAGAGAACAAATGTATGTGTTATATTTTTTCAAAAGCATATATTTTCTATGATCAGATGTTTAAAGATCTAAGAACAGTCAGAAAAAGAGAATTATTCTGTTTTTTACACTATTTCCTTGGACAATGTTCTTTTAACATGAGTGTCTCTTCTATCCCTCCAAATGTGGTTTTAAGCACAGATAACTAAAGAGGATTTTAGCTCATGCTGCAACTCAGAAAAACATTTCTTGTTAGTGTAACATGCTCAAAACACACATGGGCTTTTGATTCTAGCTCAACATATAGCTTCATTCCATTTATAATATTTAAAGTCTTTTCATATTTGCAACAACTGTCCACACAGTAAAAAATATGTGGAGTGATGGATCTGTTACTGCAGTGTAAGCCACACACCTGCTCCAGCAGCACTGGAAAGACCAAACTGCACTAATAACCAGCGACACAGTTCAAACAAATGTGGTAATAAAATACAAATTTTTATTAAAGATTTTTCTACAATTCTTTCTTGGCTTATTTTAATGCACTGCAGCTAATTATGAGCTAAAAACCAAAGAAGGCACTAAATATTTACTGAGTAGATAATACATATGACATATAGAAAATCAACCAGAGAGCACACATGGAGGGATCCATGGCTTCAGCTGCCTATGTAGCAGAGGATGGCCTTGTTGGACATCAAAGGGAGGAGAGGCCTTTGGTCTTGAGAAGGCTCAATGCCCAGTATAGCAGAATGCCAGAGYAGGGAAGCAGGAGTGAGTGAGTTGGTGCACAGGGGAAGGGGGAATGGGTTAGGCTGTTTTCAGAGGGGAAACCAGGAAAGTAGATAACATTTGAAATGTAAATAAAGAAAATATCTAATGAAAAAAAAAGTTGATTCTAGAACTCAGAACAGTAACTGGTTTGTTGTATAAGGCATGTTTTAAAAGCATCCCACTTACTTTAAGCACCACCAGATTGTGTGTTAGTTGYTCAACCCAATCATTTATTAAACAAATATTAGTAATGTGCTAYTCTTGGCAGTGGGGACATTATGCAGAGCCATCTGTATGGTTACAAAAGCCACATTTTGAATGATGTTCCCATCTATTTTAGTAGAATTCCTAATTTCATGTTTCAAAACTCACTTAATAAAATTGAAAACTGATATTTGCTAACATTGACATTAACAGAATACTGTTAAGTCAATTATATGAAAGAGAATGCTCAGTATTAGTATATGGTTAGTTGCACTTCTAATATGCTACAAGTGAATGCTTTTCAAAAAAAATTTAAATTAAATATCATTTACATGACATATTGATAGACAGCCTCTAAGAGTTATTAGGTAATTTTCAGAAGAAGGAATGGATGCACAGATAACTCATGTAACATTAAACCGTAATTATGTACAATATGAGTGAAATGACAAATGCAGCACTTTGTATTTTACAACACGACACTTAGTCTGATGAGTCTTAAAAATCTTTTTAAAAATAACAAAAATCTCTCAGCTAAGTACAAATTTGCATTTTTCAATATAGTTATGATCTATTTTTTCCAAGAATAAGGGAAAAGAAAATTTCCAAGTGTGAGTAATCAGGAAATGTCTTAGGCTTCAGAGTCTACAAAGGTGCTAAGTGATCAGTTATCAAAGATTTCTGCCAAAACCTAAAAGATTGCTTCTCAGAATATGGTTAGCCTCATATTCTAGTACTGGATTTCAAAGTAAATCTTAATCTATCCTTGGCACATATTTTGTCTTAACCTTTCATTTTTCTTCAGAAAGCTGACCTAAATTTTAACTTAAATACTGTGCATAGAAAAGCAGAGTTGGATGAAAGGCAATCTAATGTAGAAATACATTTTTAGAAATAGATATATTGATTGTAACTATCTGAATAATAAAGGATTAAGATGTAGCTCTAAATAGATTTTTAAATATCAGTTAAACTATAAGATCTGTACTTAATCTATATTTGCCAACCTGAGAGATGAAAATGTTGTGTAGCCAAACATTAGCCAACTCCGGAAGATAAATTTACTCAGACTTCCCATTACTTGAGTAGCCTGTGAAATCACAATCCTTAGATCCCACTCCTCCAGGATTCTGTATAATTGGAATAAGACCAAGGAATGTGCGTGTTCAACAATGCCCATCCAGACAAGCGTCAGGCAGGTGGTCCCAGCGTACATCAGTGACAGTGATCTGAAAAGGCCCTGAGTGACAGCTCCGGAGAAACGGCATGTTCCATGCCAACTATCCATGGGACTGGAAGCCACCACTGAGTTGAACGGGGGCTACATTAAGAAACTCACTTCGGTAAAACACTGTTTGGCCCTTTATAATACAGCAGTTTTCTTCTATGTAAACAACAGAACACTGCTTAACAAATGAGTAGATAATGGGATACCTGTTTTTGGGAGACCTCACTTGTGCCAGTGAATACTCTCTGATTGATGARGACTGAACAAACTCAGATGAGGGAAAGAAGCCAAGGTTGCCATCAATCTGGAGTAAACACTTCAGGTCAATGTCACAGCCCTGTGGTTACATTCTTGGCCAACAGAATAACTGTATGTCTTGACTGTAAATTATCAATGTGAAAAAGGAAGCTAAATGGTTTCTGAATCTGGTACGTCACAAACAAAATTAGCCTGTGCCATGTAACAAAAAGTGCTGGAGATGAAGAAACAAAATGAAAGGAGCACTCTTGCTGAATGTCAGCTCTACCTCTTCTCTGCTGATAGTAAGTAGGTCACTAAAATCTCTAGAATTTACTAGAAGGGCAGAATCAAATGAAACAGTCTGTGGTATCAGGCATGAAATGTTGGGGGACATGCCTATAATCCCAGCATTTGGGAAGCCAAGGTACAAAGATCAGGAGTTTAAGGTCTTTCTTTGTTTACAGCAAGTTTGAAGTATCCTGGGCTTATACAATACCTTGTTTCAAAAAAAATTAATCTGCAATTGCTAGAAACTTTCTCACTATACGTGTTACCTATGAACTGGGGCCCTAGTGCTCTAGAACTTTGTGTGAGCATCTCAGCACCATGGCTGGAGGATGGAGCTCACAGCTCAGTTACTCTTCTCTGCAGTGTATATACACCTCGCCTCAAATAACTGTTTCTTTTTACTGTTGTTTCATTTTTTTCAAATAAACTTTATTATAAAAACATGCAAATAAACTCTATAGAGGAATGCTTTGGGTCTGGTAAATTTTAATGTGTTATGTTTTTATTTACATATTTTATTAAAAAAGTTGAGTAATTTTTGTGATAGAGATAAAGACARGGGTTGAATGGCTCTGGGTTTTATATTAACCTCCCACTTCATACAATCGAGTCACATTATTTGTAATAGTTGTACTCTAGAGTTGTTATGAATGCCAATGTGTGATGATTAATCTTCCTTTCTACTTGATTGAGAAAATATATAGATCGGCAAAGTACAGCTCTGTCTACAAGGATATTTCCACTAGATCATAAGAATCTAACCATAATCTCATTATATCATAAGAAATCTGACCTAACCAATGAATTAACCCTATGATAGATCTATAATGTGATTCCATTGGAAGGTAGTAAAGGCAGGAGGATATGGATTACCAGCAGGGGGAGGYTCCTCGCCCTTACCTCCTCCTATATTTCCTTCTTCTTCACTTCCTAGACATCATGACATGAACTGTTCTGTTCTGCCATAGCCTTCACATCACGACGGACTGAGCCTGCCAACACTGTGAACCACAATAAACATTTGTGTCTTGCTTTCATGGAGAATTCAACTACAGCATTCTAAGAGTCTGGCTGACATCTAGGGTTAGTTTTAGGTGGCATTTTCTTCCATTTGTCAGTACATAACTTTGGCTTATACCAATTTTACTTTAAAGACACATGGTGTAGCATATGGTAGCTCACTAACCCTGAACACAGGGCAGCGGTACCAAACCCCAGGCCTGAACACAGCTAACAATCATGTGTTCCTCGTCATGTATACCACAGTCTTGGACACCACATCCAAGGGCCATTGTGTACAAGAAATCACATACAAAAAAAGCAACAAACGTGAAACGACATCAATGTAGATTAGAGAAGGACAGCCATTCCCCTGCGAGCTGAAACAAAGCTGTTGTTTGATCTCACTCCCCTCCTCCCGTTTAACGACCCTCTGCTGGTGGACTTTGAAGCAAGGAAAGGGTAAATACCTCCGAAGCAAAGACGTGATACWAGGAAGAGAAAATGGCCAATGAGCATCAAAGCAGGCAGAAGGAATCCCATCATGTGAACAAACTTCAGGGGAAGGTGTAAGACACAATTATCCCACTTAAGGGTCAAGAAATCTAGGGCATACACCCATCCCCCTGTTCAAGGCTGCTCCTAGAAAAAGCTAATTCAAGCTTCCAGCATGCACAGGCAGTAGAGTGGCCTTCCAGCAAACGCCCTCTGGCACAGAGACGCAGACACTGGCAGTGAAAAGCAGGTTGGAACTTAATAAAATGGCAAGGCTGATGGGGCCCGGGTAGGGGCATGCTGGCAATGTGTAACAGCTGCCTTTCTGGGCACAAGACTCCTGGTTTGTGGTATTGTACAAATGCTACCAACTAACTCCTACAGTGACTCATTTCAAGCTTCCTACTGTCACCTCAGTGGATACTAACATAGGAGGAGCAGAACGGCACCATTTATACAACCCTGGAGTATTTCTCCTGACCACACAGAAAACACGAGCACTATGAACTGTGGGAAAATGGCGAGCAACTGATGAGCCATTTGCATGTATTACCTTTGTTTTTAGCATAATTTAATATGAATTTTTCATACTTTAAATTTTAATACTCACTTTTAAACAACTGGCTTACAAAATTCCTGAAACTTTAATGAGCTTTCATGAGCTGACTAAATAGGAGAGGGCTCTACAGTCCCTAAAACACACCCCTTCCATGTCATATGCCAACCACAGTCTAGCCCAACCCTGAGGCAAACAGAATCCCCAGACGCTGAGTCTGCTGGAGCTGGGTGCAGGTAGGCCCTCYWTCTTGCAGCAGGAGGTGCACTTAAATTCTGCTTCCCAAAGCCAAGTCCCTCTTCCAGGGGAGCTACCTGTGACTACCCAGTCCCTACTCTTTTCCTACTTGCTCCATGGAAAGTGAGAGAGAGAACTGCAGGAGAGAAGATGGCTCYTCAAGAGGAACTAAGACTCACACCTAAGATTTTATAGCCTGGCCCTTACCCACTTCTCCATAGGGATGATAATGGATGCTAAAATACTATATTATTTCTTTTTCTCTAAGTCTCTAATGTTGCCTGTTAGTTTGCCCATCCCATGCCATTGTGGAATTTGTCTTAAATGCTCTCAGGACAGGTGACAACTACAACCTGATCTACCTTGCACAATACGTCCAAGCATCAGTAGTAGCCGGGAGATAAATTGTTGTCTCATATTAAAACTCCATGTTTTGCCTTTATATCCTTTCCTCAGTGGTTCTTTATATACTTTACACATCGTGTGTTCTCTGCCTAATCTTTCTTCCTGCAGGCTACCTGGCATCTGTCCCCTACTTCTTCATATTCAGTGAGAAGCACATTTCTCCCAGGCACATTATTTCTTGTCTTTATGGGATCTACTCTGTCCTTTATCCTTTGCCAGAAGCCCATTATTCTTGAAGCTTAAGATGTAGCCAAAATGCCATTTTTCAATACTTATCTATGGAGCCAGATGATTATATCCTATATCCCACCACTTCTCTTCCAAATCCATCTTCCAGAGATCACCTAGACCACAACCTCACAACTGAAGCATCCGCTGATGATGAAAACATCTATGGGACCATTGTTCATCAAGCCCCCTGAAGCTAGACAATATTGTGGCCAAAACTTGATAGATAATCGGCATTCCCTCCTGTTGCTAGGCAACTGCACTGATGGGTAGCCCACACTCCTATTAAATACTCCTCAGTGGTGGAGGCTGCGCATGTTCTGTGGCTCTGAATTCAGGATAGCCATCAGAAGCAGCCAAAGAATACTTCAATGACTTAGGGATCCCATTAATCCAGAATGGCAGTGAAAAAAGTATTTACCCTACTTACCCCTGGACAGGGCAGGATCTCTGAAGAAGCAACTATACTGGGAAGGGGCCCACAGGACAGAATTCTCATCTGTATATTTATTTGAGATTTTAACTTACACAGAAATAGTAAAACGCAGAACTGTAGCTATCATTGATCACAGCAATTACATACATAAAAAGCCATCTATAAGCTACTTCTCTATATAACATGTGCTCAGTAAACATTTGAAATAAGCTAATTAATTTTCTCTGCATCTAAGTCATGTTACAGTGTGATCTGGCTTCCTGAATTCCTTGCACTTTGTTGTTTTAACTGATCACACTATTTGCTTCAGATCAATCTCTTTTCTCCTCCACCACCTATCCACTTTCCAAGCCATTCTGACATAGTTTCTAGCTCAGACAAGTGCACGGCGCAACAAATCCATAACTAAGTTTAGCTTTCGAATCCTTATCTTTATCTTCCCACAACACGCAATGCTTTAATCCCGTCTTTGGCCTCTGTCTATGAGCATCTGATTTTGTTTTTCTCCTACATAACAAGAAATGTCTTCTCTTACTTTTTGGAGGCAACCCCTCGACAGTCTTGTATTCATTTGAGGCTCTGTCCTAGGCCCTTATGTTTTTTAACTGGCGTATATTAATTAGACAAAATAATGAGTTTTATTGTGATATTTTCTTACTTGTATAAAATAAATGCATGCAATTCTTATAGTATTGCAATTCCAATGTCTTGTGCTAACTACACATAAATTTGTCTCTAATGTTTCTCTTCTAAAGTTCTATTTAACCAGGTGAATATCCCAAAGACATCCAAACTTCCCGAAAGTAAATCATCATTTATTTCCAGAAAAATTATTTCTGAGTTTCTACAATGTGCCAGATGAGAAAAAAAGCAATTTGTGAGACTTCCTGTGACCTCGTGGAACATATTCTTCCAATTCTGAAGTGATTCTCTCTCAGGGTCTTTCCCCAAATGGTGTAGCCAACAACCGGTAAAAAGTCTAAGGACTAGAGCTATCTTTAAGCTCTCTTCTCTCAGTGCCCGCAGCCTCTGCTGCATCCATTCCCAGTGCTGCCACCCCTCCCCACACCTCACCTCTGCTCTCTCACACTATCTCCCTCACATGAACTACTCCCCATCTTGGCAACTGATCTTTCAASATTCACTCCACTCAGTCTCCCCACACATTAACCAGAGTACTCTTACACTATTCTCCCCCACACTACCCCCCCACACACACTCATCTGAGTCTGGGTTTCTATTCCTGCACAAACATCATGACCAAGCAGCAAGTTGAGGAGAAAAGGATTTATTGAGCTTACACTTCCACATTGCTGTTCCCCACCAAAGGAAGTCAGGACTGGAACTCAAGCAGGCCAGGAAGCAGGAGCTGATGCAGAGGCCATGGAGGGATATTACTTACTGGCTTGCTTCCCCTGGTTTGCTCTCTTATAGAACCCAAGACTACCAGCCCAGGGATGGCACCACCCACAATGAGCCCTTCCACCCTTGATCACTAATTGAGAAAATGCCTTACAGTTGGATCTCAATGGAGGCACTTCCTCAAGAGAGGCTCCTTTCTCTGTGATAACTCTGGCTTGTGTCAAGTTGATACCCAAAACCAGGCAGTATACCACTCATGCCCCAATTGAAAAATTCTTATTATTTCTTTTTAATATTTGTATGCAAAAAAGTTACAAATAATGGCCCCAACTGCTAGGCTATTGTTCAGCCTTTGAAGAACATATTCCCTCAATGTCTGATTTGACCAAACATTCTTTTCTTCCCATCACAGAATTGAGACCTACTATTTCCTTTACCAAAAAATTCTTGCAATCTCTCTCTCCCTCTTTCCACTGCTTCTTCTCTCTCTCCATTTCTTTCTCAATACACATACACACACACACACACACACACACACACACACACACACACACACACACCTACCTTACCTTTTCCTGATAACATTTTATTTCTTCTTCATAGGTTTCTCTAAGTTTCTGTCTATCCATTCTGTTTATAATTATATTCTTNCCAGGGATGGCACCACCCACAATGAGCCCTTCCACCCTTGATCACTAATTGAGAAAATGCCTTACAGTTGGATCTCAATGGAGGCACTTCCTCAAGAGAGGCTCCTTTCTCTGTGATAACTCTGGCTTGTGTCAAGTTGATACCCAAAACCAGGCAGTATACCACTCATGCCCCAATTGAAAAATTCTTATTATTTCTTTTTAATATTTGTATGCAAAAAAGTTACAAATAATGGCCCCAACTGCTAGGCTATTGTTCAGCCTTTGAAGAACATATTCCCTCAATGTCTGATTTGACCAAACATTCTTTTCTTCCCATCACAGAATTGAGACCTACTATTTCCTTTACCAAAAAATTCTTGCAATCTCTCTCTCCCTCTTTCCACTGCTTCTTCTCTCTCTCCATTTCTTTCTCAATACACATACACACACACACACACACACACACACACACACACACACACACACCTACCTTACCTTTTCCTGATAACATTTTATTTCTTCTTCATAGGTTTCTCTAAGTTTCTGTCTATCCATTCTGTTTATAATTATATTCTTGTTTTAAATGCCAAAGATGTCTCTTAACTGATCAATGTGTTTAAACTTCAGCTTGAGTCAGACTTTCAGTTTTTAACCATTTTACAAGTTTTACAAATTTGACCCCCTGCTCTATTTCAAGCTTCCTAAAAGATTTCGTCTATTTTATACAGTGGTTTCCTACATTGTTTTCATCTTTTCCTTCATTTGCCTTATGGAAATATACTGGTATGTATTGGTTGCCATTAGACATAACCTACCTTTGCAAAGAGATGGCATACACACAGTAAAAGCAATCGAAAGATGTGCACAGAAAGGTTGATCARTAGAATCAAATTGAAGACCAAGGCATAAACCCATACACATATAGACACCTGCTTTTTGATTTTTTCTAAAAGGCGCTTAAATTCAGGTGGTGGTGGCACCCGCCTTTAATTCCAGCACTTGGGAGGCAGAGGCACGGAGATTTCTGAGTTTGAGGCCAGCCTGATCTACAAAGTGAGTTCCAGGAGAGCCAGGTCTACACAAAGAAACCCTGTCTTGAAACAAACCAAAAAGAAGGCCTTAAATACACAATGGGGAAAAAAGACAGCATCTTCAACAACTGGTACTGGTCACACTGGATGGTTACCTGTAGAAGAATCCAAATAAGACCCATACATATAACTCTGCATAAAACTTAAGTCCAGATGGACCAAGGACCTCAACGTAAAGCCAGACACACTGAATCTGATAGCCTTGAACTGAATAGTACAAGAAAAGACCACTTGAACAGAACATCTTTAGCACAGGCACAAGATCAACAATTAATAAATGGAACCTTGTGAAACTAAAAGCCTTCTGTATAGCAAAGGACACTGTCATCTTAACAAAGCAACTACTTACAGAATGAGAAAAGATTTTTTTTTACCAACTACAATCCAATAGTGGGCTAATACCTAAAATATAAAGAACTCGAAAAAATGAATATCAAGAAAACAAATAACCCATTTGAAATGGACTAAAGATCTAAACAGAATACTAAAAAGAGGAAACTGAAVTGTCCCAGAAACACTTGAAGAAATGTTCGACACCCTGTAGCCACCATATGGAAATGCAAATCAAAATGACTTTGACATTGCATCTTATAGTTGTCAGAATGACCAGTATTAATAATACAAGTGACAGCTCATGCTGGCAAGGATGTAGAGCAAGGGGAACACTTCTCCATTGCTGGTGGGAGTGCAAAAGTATACAGCCACTATGGAAATCAGTATGGTGGTTCCTTAGAAGGATGGGAAATAGCTAGCTATACCACTCTTGGGCATATAACCCAAAGATGCTTCATCCCACCAAGAGACACTTTCTCAACAATGTTTATTTCTATTCATTGGAAACAATGTAGACATTTTTCAATAGATGAATGGATAAAAAATGTGGTTTTTATACAATGGAATATTACTTGGCCATTAAAAATGAAATCTTGAGCTGGGCAGTGGTGGCACATGTCTTTAATCCTAGCACTTGGGAGGCAGAGGCAAAGCTCAAGTTCAAGTGGATCAAGGACCTCCACATAAAACCAGACACACTGAAACTAATAGAAAAGAAACTGGGGCAGAGCCTAGAGCGCATGGGCACAGGGAAAATTTCCTGAACAGAACACCAACAACTTATGCTCTAAGATCAAGAATTGACAATTGGRACCTCATAAAATTACAAAGGTT
>BDUI01001010.1:48015-89120 GCA_002335545.1 Apodemus speciosus
CACACACACACACACACACACACACACACGACCATAAAGCTCTAGCATGGGGATACAATACTCAAGGACTTCAAATCTTAAATTCTACCTGTTAGATGGTAGAATCGTTTAGAGTAATTTGTTAATCTATATCAAGATTTTTAAAATATTCGTGCTTTATTTCCTACTAATTACACTTCTAGAAATGTATCCTAAGGAAACAAAGCCCAGCCAAAGATTTATGCCCAATACTCTAACTTCCATGTTATTTATTAAAATGAGAAACTATAGAAGCCTAAATGTTGAATATCCAATGAAAGTTTACACAGGTTATTGTGCGGCCATTTGCATATCTATCAGGCTGTCATTGAAAAGTGGTTTTGAGGAATATATACATATATATACACATACATACATATATATATTCACATGAGCAATGTATGACAATGTTAACAAAAAGAACAAGAAGCAAACTCTCTGTAGCAATAGAGTCCAAAACTTTTTWAAAAAGTATATTTATTGTTACACAGGTGTGTTCAGTTTGTAAAAACTCAACAAACTGTATATTTATGTCATTTTCATGCATATGAACAACATCAATTAAGTATTTGAAGATCAATTTTTTAGAAACCCATTCAAAAGAAAACAAACATGAAAAAGAATGATCTTAATATTCCTAGTATTACACCATAATAAATTACTAGAGCAGAGGAGAGACTACACAGAAAGCAGGAACGTGTCTAGTCCTGGCTGCCATTTCTGGTGGTTATGTCGTCTAGAAGCCATGACCTCATGGAGTTTTCCTTTCCTCCTCTCTGAGGTTGAAAACACAATAATTACTTATTATATGAAAAAAACCAACCTAACTGTTTCAGATTATCTTCTGGCGTGTTTTATGTTCAATCTGTTATCGCAGATGAAGCTACCATTGTGCAGGACTTCAAATCTTAAAGTGGGGTTATTTGAGGCCATCAATGAAAGCACAGACTTGAGGCTGGAGTGCTACAGCGCCAGCTCCCTGACCCCTAACATGCAGGGCTCACTCACCAGAGCTGCTTTCCACATTTCTCTCCTGATGTGAACTGCCTAATCTCTCAATCTTTACAGCCTTCTCCAATGTTCAAGGGCTCATCTAGAAATCTCCCCCAAAAATGCACTCTGATCTCCTATAAGAAAGATAACCAAATCTTGCCCTTTGGTAACCAAAGTGTGAATGAAAACACTTGCTTCCAGACTCAGAATGGTGCATCTTCTGATCACTGCAGGGGCCACTGACAAATGGATTAGAAATGATCAGAAACCAGAAGTTTCTAGTTACTTTTGTTTATGCAGTTAAATGTCTAGGACTTCAGTTGTGGGCACTTTTCCTTTATTACGAACCCCACCTATTATTTAACACATGAAGAATACTCTAGATTCAACCTAAACAAAGAAACTGCATTGCTAAATAAATAACCCCCTTTCCACAGAAGAACTGAAGTAGGCTTCTACTCAACAAGCATTAGTGACCCCATTCTTCTCACATGGATGGCATTGCACCCCTCTCCCATGCCCCTCCTCCTCACCACTTTTCTTTTTTTATTAGATATTTGCTTTATTTACATTTCAAATGTTAACCCCTTTCCATGTTACCCCATGGAAAACCCCCTATCCCATCTCCCCTCCCCCTGTTTGCCCCTCCTCCCCAACTTCCTGACTTACATTCCCCTATTCTGAGGAATCACACCTTCATAGGACCAATGGCCTCTCATCTTTTTGATGTCTGAAAGAACTCAAGAAGTTAGACTCCAGAGAACCAAATACCCCTATTAAAAAAGTGGGGTACAGAGCTAAATAAAGAATTCTCAACTGAGGAATACCGGATAGCTGAGAAACACCTAAAATAATGTTCAACATCCTTAATCATCAGGGAAATGCAAATCAAAACAACCCTGAGATTCCACCTCACAGCAGTCAGAATGGCCAAGATCAAAAACTCAGGGAACAGCAAATGCTGGAGAGGATGTGGAGAAAGAGGAACACTACTCCATTGCTGGTGGGATTGCAAGCTGTTAAACAACTCTAGAAATCAGTTTGGAGATTCCTCATAAAACTTGACATAGCACTACCTATATCACTGCTATATAACATCTGGGCATATACCCAGAAGATGCTCCAACATGTAATAAGAACACATGTAATAAGGACACTATGTTCATAGCAGCCTTATTTATAATAGATAGAAGCTGGAAAGAACCCAGATGTGGTACATTTAGACAATGGAGTACTACTCAGCTATTAAAAACAATGAATTCATGCAATTCTTAGGCAAATGGATAGAACTAGAAACTATCATCCTGAGTGAGGTAGGCACTTTTCTTGATCTCCTTTGCTGATGGCTCTAGGCCCAAACTACACTAATGGAATTTTTTTTTAAAAGACATAGCATCCCTCCAGAAGAAACAACTGTTAGCTTTTAAATGGCAGAGCTTTCATGCCATTTTAAAAAAAAAAAGAAAGAAAACAGACTGAAAACTTCTATACTTTTTATAGCTGAAAACCCCAGCCCTCCTTTCCACTGAATGGTAGTCAAAGCATTTTGTATAAACTAGAACTCATTAAGACCATGTGATGGTTTGAGTAAGAATGCTCCCTGCCCCACCATAGGCTCATATATTTGAATACTTAATCACCAAGGAGTGAGTGGCAGTATTTGAATGGATTAGAAGGATTGGGACATATGTCCTTGTTAGAGGAAGCATGTCACTGGTGGTGGGCTTTGAGATTTCAAAAACTCATGCCAAACAAGCCAGAGTTGAGGGTGTAGCTCCCAGGTGCCATTCTAATGCCTGCCTGCATGGTGTCTTGCCTTTCCTCCTCCCATGATGTTAATGCACTAGGCCTCTGAAATTATGAACAGGCCAATTAAATGCTTTGCTTTGTAAGAGTTGCCTTGGTCATGGGTCTCTTCAACATGACCAACTGAACAGTGTCTAAGACAGACAGCCGTCACCGCTAACCAAAGAGCTTTCTTTCCTTTAAAACGAAGTTGGGGATTTTCCCTCTTCTTTCAWAGAAGTCAAACTACTTTTTGAAAGAAAGAAACTTTTTCTTTCTCTACAGTTTATCTACATAGTTAGATTGCATGTCATTGATTTCATTCAGTCTCTATCTCTAACCTTACCTAGTCGCATGAAAATTAGTTCTCACTTACTAAAACTAAATTAAAATTTTCAATTGTAAGTGTGATTTCTGCTCATTCAGTTAAAAGGTTTGGGTTTTTTTAACAAAAAGATTAAAACATCTGAAATACCATCATCTAAAAATTTCCAACATTATGCTCAAGGTGTATATGTAAGGGGTTCATCTACTACTTGTAAGACAAAAACCTATTTGTAATCAATGCCCACTGGGAAAGGAAAATCAGTTTTCGCCGATCGAGTTCCATAGCATCTATCAACCACATCCACGACAGGCATGCCCCATGTCAAGGAGTAGTTAACATAAAAGAGACACCATGTTTTTTGTGCAATTTTTGTTTTGTTCTTTTGTCTTGTTTTTTTTTTTACAGCTTTTTATTTTTATTTTTCTTCTTTTATTGAGACTGAGGAAATGTGTCTATAGGGAGGTAGGAAGGCTCTGGGAGAAGTTGGGAGAAGGGAAATAATACAATCAAAACATTGTATGAAAAAGTGCTAAAAAAAAAAACCCCTAAAAGTAGATAATCTCTTAAAATTAAAATGTTAGAATCAAGGTAAAGTCTTGATAACATCCAATTGTTTCAGAGGTCAGAACACAGCCAGGAAGGGACATCTCTCAGTGACTCTGTTCTCTTTATCTGGTATCTTCTCACTGGCCCTGGGATATGTAACTCATAAGTAAGATTTTAATCTCTTACACACTATGTAAAAGCATTCACCTGTCAGTAAAAAGCTATTGGCCAATGAGCTGAGACAGAATGAGAAGGTGGGACATGTGGCAGAGAGGGGAATTCTGGGATTGAATTAGGTAAAGGATTCATCCAGACACAGAAGAAGGCAGTTGCATAAAACTGAGGACCAGGTAACCAGCCACGTGGCATGACTTACACCAGTTTAAATGGGATAACTGGGTTATGAGCTAGCAGAAATGAGCCAAAGCTATTGGCCTGGGTACTTATTTCTGTATAAGAAGTCTCAGAGTCATTATTTTGGGGATCTTATGTGCAGGTGGGAAAGCCTGCAGTTACATAAGATTACACAATAACGATCTTTCTGTGCCTGGAATGTTTCACTTAGTATAATCTATTAAGGCACATCTTTTAATGCCAAGGTCTCCAAAGTCTAATTCACAGGAACCACCTAGCAGATTTAGACATTACTAGTTTCCCTTAGTCCTCCTAAATAGTTATATTAAATTTAGAGTCATTTTAGATTTAAAGCTTAAGGCTTAAGCTCCTGGTCAAGAACATACCACCGTAGATTTGGTGGCTACAATGGTATACTTATGGTTACATAGGAACTCCCAGGATGGACCAACCACCTCTGGAAAGATACCAGAGGAATCTGGAAAGGAAACTGTGGGCCTATCCATTGGTGGCCATGTAGAAGTGGCAGTTCCACTAGGAAATAAGTAAGTAACCCATAACATCTGATTCTGTTCCTAAGCTGTAGGAGCCTGTTAGCCTGGGTGACAGAAAAGACATCTGTTCTCACAGCATTCTTCCTGGAGAAATACTGCATCTGATCATCTGCCAGGGGCTTGAAGAGTAAGACCCAGGAGCCCGGAATCAGCCAAGTCTAGTTCAAATCGAGGATAAATCGGTTGTGTATATAACTCATGGCACTGGATCACACAGCACAGCCAGCCGAGAGCTCCCTGCCTTCTCACTACTGGTAATGCAGTCCACTCTAGGGAGGAAAGGATCTGGGGGCACTCCTAGGGGGCATGAGGACTTAGGAAGGCAGATGTGCTACAGCCATAAGCCATCTCTTGATGATTCCTGACGTATGAAACCCTATCCGAGGATAGAAGGCTCCTGAATCAGGGGCGTGATGGCTTCCACGGTGGCAAGAAACACGGGCTGAAGAGAAACACAATCCTAGAGTCTTTCAGACTCTGATGTGAGTGAATAAACCACCAAAGACACCAACAGCATACTCAGAGAGAAAGAAGACAAGCCACAGACAGAAAGAACCCTTCAGTGATATGTCAAATGTTGGGATCCAGGGTGGTGGGGGACCTCTCAAGAACCAGAGGAAAGCACAAGATGGCAAAAACAGATTGGCACAGGAAAGTCCTTCATGACTCCCAACCTTGACGAAGCAATCACATTAGTGTAGTGCTTCGTCTAGGATGTATCCTGATGATGAACCCTGTCTGTTTTTAGTTACCCCACAACTCTGGGCTTCTCAGACACCATCAGGGCTATTTCTCTTACCTAGAGGATACCACCTCTCACCTGGACTGCCATTCTGACTTCGAATCTGATTCAGTTTAACACGCCCCTTCAGACGTGTTAAAGCCTAGTGTGGCCTAGAATGCAATTCCTGTTTCTGGTAGGAGTTGCTCTGCCTGAAAGAGACAGCATAATATTTCTTCCTCAGAGAAGTTTTTCTTCTCCACCTCTCAACTGTGTTTTTTAAAAAAGCCACTAAAGATCTGACTTGCACCCCTGGTTAGCATTGACAATAAATGAGAAAATAATGGGGAAATTATTTCTTCAACCTCAAAATCCAACAGACCTTCAATACAGCATGCACAGTGATTCTGACTATCTTATTTGCTGTTACTGTTTCTTCAGGGCCATGGACATAATTGGGGTTAAATAATATCCACTGAATAAATAACAGACCACCTAAAACTAAAACCAGAGTCAACTGGAAACCAAGGTGTTTTTACTTCATTATACCTCAAACTATGGCGAGAACTGGGGTTCAAAACACTTCATGGGCACTACTGATAAGTTTTCATTCTGTTCTAGCAAATGAAACAACTAACCGAAAGTAGTGTGAATTTCAGACTATCTAAATCACTTTATAAAGTGGGCTTGTAATTAAAAATAACAGAATAGTTCTACAGTGACCATAGTTTCAGCTAAATAATATCCAATCAAGGCAAAATATGAGAATTAAACATTTATAAGCTTCTCAGAATACTATGAATTAATCAGTGATTCCTCACTTAAATGTTTAATATTTAATGTTAGCACTCCACAAGAATCCTGATAGTACCTCATTTTAGAAGTTCCATAATTTTCTTCTGGGAGTTGGAAGCACTGGGAAATACCTTTAGATAATTTGAGGGGGAGGGTGGTAAGGCCACACATTTGCCTGGTGTCTGAGAGTGTTTAGCATTTATTTTAAAAGCTTAAGCATCTGCATAAGTATGGTCGAATTCTCCGAGGCAACTTTATTAAACATTCACGGATTTATGGGTTGTTTCTCTTGCAGCGCTCATGAATAAAATTATTGGCCACATAAAAGAAATCTTGGTCAGCTAGCCGCCACCATGGGCAGACGCAATGAGGACACCCCATCTGGGGACCTTCCAGGACTGTGACTCTGCCGGCGGCGCCTGGCTCATAACTGACAATCGTCACAATCGTGGGAAATGATTTTCTGTTGCATTTTATATGTGAGCTCATACAGCCATAGGAAGCTGCGATGGTTGGTGTGATGGCACCAGAGTACAAATACAAACTTCTGGGCATCAGCCATGCAGGGCAGAGTATGTGAGGAGTAGACAGCAGGAAAGAGAAATACCACTGAGTTTCTATGTTAAAACATCACAGCACCCATTCTCCTCACTCAGAATGGCAGGGCTGGATTCCAGGCTGTTCTTACTCTTCTTCACATGGGAATGGGTAACTGATCATTTTAGTGAGTTAGCACAAACTATCAACCATCTTTAACCATAAGCAAATAACATAAATGGCAATCTATTGTCATTAAATTCTAGGTAAAATTAGACATTGGGAATAACATTTAGAGAGCATATGGGTTTCTTAAAGGAAAACAAATGCTGTGTTCGTTTTAAATCTTGTAATTCCCTTGTCTTTATGAAACAGTGATGTCAGATATTACAAGCACCTATAAATCGCAGCCTTGGTAGGAAACACTTGGCTAAATGAAAATCAAGTCACTACCATTTCTCCTACAGGAGCCTGCTGGGTGAGGCTCTCCCTCACACAGGCATTCATACTTAGTGCCTCAAATTTTATAATATTTTTTCTTATTAAATCAAACCCTTTCCTATGGAAACATAGTCCATACTAATTTTCTGCATATGTGATTCAGATCTCAGAAGTTTTTATTTTTAGGACTTCTTGATTTTAAAGCCCCTAAGATAGATAGATAGATAGATAGATAGATAGATAGATAGATAGATAGATAGATAGATAGATAGGGAGAGATATATAGATATATGTACAAATATATGTGTGTACATATGTATATATGTATTTCATATTCATAGGATATATGTATATATGTATGYATTTCATATTCATATGTAAGWATATATGCAAATATGAATATACTCATATGTATATATGTATATATTCATACATATATGCAAGTACATGAAGCCTACAGAGCAGAAGGACTCAACAAAAATGCGGCACTCATGGGCTTAGAGCATCTGTGGCTGTCTGCAGGAGACAACATCAAACATCAACATTCTAGCATGGGGCGGGGCGGGGCGGGCTCATGAGTCTCCATCCCTAACTAAAGATGTATGAATAGTTGATGGCTTCTGGGGGAAAGAGTCTATTTTATCTAGATGTATGTCCTCTGGTAGGTCAAGCTTGCTCCAGTCAATGGCCCCACACCCATGAGTACAGGACTCCTAAGATTTTTCTTTTTTGAAAGAGAATATAAACTTGGGAGTGGGAAGGTGGAGAATGGATCTAGAATGATTAAAGGGTAAGGGTGAATGTGGTCACAATGAATTGTATGTGTGTATGAAAGAATTAATCTAGCATATTTATTTTAAAGACCTAATGGCCCTATATTTGCATATGAGGATAGCGTTGATGTGAGTAGTCATTTGTCAAGTTAATCCTCAGGACGTAATTTACTTCAATGCTGTTGATATTTAGTGCTTTTTAGGGAGTTTTCAGTAGCAGTGGTCTTGTTTTGATACTTTTGATTTGAGGAAGAAGAGAAATGCAAAGTCAGTGAGAAGAATGGGCAGAGGCAGATGCCCATGGGCATGGCGTTTGGATATGAACATCAGTTTTAACCGCCACCATGACAGTCTAGGACCACCCTGGAGGACAGTCTTAATGAAGGGCTGTCTAGGTCAAGAGGGCACATGGAATGTCTGATTCAATTAACTACTGGGGAAAGACCTGCCCACTGTAACGGCACCATTCCCTAGGCAAGAAGATCCTGAACTAGATCAGAGCAGAAGAAGTAATCTGAGCATCAGCATGAATGTGCTCATTCCCTTTGTTCTTGGGTGTGGATGTGACGAGCTGCTTTGGTTCCTGATGGCTTCGCTTCCCTAGTAACCACGGCTAGAACCCGGGACTCTGAGATACGACCAATCCTTTCTCCTCTAACTTGCTTCTGCCAATGAAACTAAGGCAGGGAGGTGRGAGGAACATGGTACATTCTGAGCTATCCTGGGCTACAGAAGATTCTGTTCCCGAAAAACTAAAAGAGAAAGAATCAATGAGCACCCTAAGTTTTACCCTTTGTGTTGCCTTTCAGGTTATTCAGACAGGAAGTAGAAGCCTATTAGCAACTCTGAGTGTCCATTTGTGTTTGGTGGGGTTTGTTAGTCATTGAGACCAGGTCTTACTATACGGTCCCACTGGCTTGAACTCTTGCCTCGTCCTCTTGTGCTCTGGGATTGCAGACTACAGGGTATGGGCATGTGACCATGTTGTCCCTAGGCCTCCCTCAATTGTTGATTTTGCAGGTATACTGTATAATAATTTCAAATTAATGTACCTAATTTAATTTTTAAATTTTACCCTCTCTAGTACTTAACCATGAACTAATGACTTTGATTTTCAGTTTTCTACTAAAATGTTTGTGATGTATTTATATACATCTCTTCCCTTCCCTTCCCTTCCGTTCCCTTCCCTTCCCTTCCCTTCCCTTCCCCCCCCTCTCTCCCCTTAGAAACTTGACATTATAGGGAAATTGGAATACATCACATTTACAAATGCATCAGAAATAAGTGGAGGTGTAATAGCTAGCCACTCAGCCTCTGCCCATATAAAGCACTGGGGAGACAGAGACAGATACTGAAGTATCTGTGGCTGCTAAGAACCTTGTCTGTTGATGGTTACATCATTAGAGTGTTTAGACGGGAAGAGCCAAACAGTTGCTCTCTTTATCTCTAATGTAGAAGGATAAGCAGGATATTCTAACAGCATGCCTTTTGGGTTTTTGTTGTTGTTGTTGTTGTTGTTGTTGTGGTGGTGGTGGTGGTGGTGGTGGTGGTGGTGGTGGTGGTGGTTGTCCTTGGTTACATCGACTGGAATGACCTCGAGATTATCACAAGGTTTGTTTTTGTCTTTTGTTCTGCAGCAGCACTCTATTACATGGCCACAGCCCTCCTCCTGTGATGAGGTTGATCTAGCAACCACACTGCCAACACCCCCCACTGTCACGTGGTGAGGACTACCTACCCACTCCAGACTCCTCCCTCTTTATCATATGGGGTTGCTCCGAGCGCCAGGACCCCTGCTGAAGCAGCAGGTTTGCTCCAATATGAGCACCAACAGAGAGGAATGTGCCGCCAAAAACAGGATTCTGAAGACAAATTACTGGTTGACTCCTAAACAGTTTATTGGAAAAGAACGACGTATTGCCCCATCTACAACTCCCCATAGCAACTGAGAGAGCTGTTCGAGRTGGAKATCCGCACTGTCAATAGGTTGCATTCTATGCCCTAGTATAAGAGGACTCAGAGTAACTTTGGAAAATGTAACTAAATCACTTGCAAACTCAAGTTTTCTCCACAGATTCACTAAAACCAATCAGACGTACTATTTAAAAAAACATTTTGGCACTTCTGGTATTTTTGAGACAATAGAGGTAACACACAGACATGCACACACACACACACACACACACACACACACACACGTACACATTTATTCAAAGAAATTAAATATGCCAATCTAAATATCAAAGGGAATGTAATCTCAGCTAGAAGTTTGTAGTGTAATGTTTTGCTAAAAATAAATGATCAAACTCACCAGCTTTAATTCATATCCTGCTCCTGTCTGCTCTAGTGGTTAAGAACAGCTGCCAACTATGCCATGGTGACAGGCACCAACCCAAACACTTTAGAAGAGGATAGAATATGTATGTGTGGGAGAAGGAAAGGGGGAGGGAAGGGGGAGAATTTACTTCTATCTTTTGTTATTGCAAAATAACTTCAACCTCTTTTCCTCATATATCTATTCTGGCCATTCACCATTGTTGACCCTCCTAATGAAAAGCCTTAGTAACCTTGGGGCAGAAAAAAAAAAAAAAAAACACTCATGAGAGATTAAAAATTCCAAATACTCAGGAGACTATACTCTTCTATAAGATGGATTTAAGACATAAAATTAATACATTGCACACAGACTTTTATAATTGCAATACCAAGATGCTTTAAGTCTGAACATGAAATCTTTGTGTTATGGACACTAAAACAGAAACGGTAAGATATTATTAATCTAGGTACAGGATAATGTCAATATTTCAAAAACACTTGAATAAAAGTAAATTACCCGGCTCTCGTGTGTGTGTGCGTTTGTGTGTGTGTGTGTGTGTGTGTGTATAAGTGTGTATGTGTTATGTGTGTATAAGTGTGTATGTGTTTGTGTGTGTATAAGTGTGTGTGTGTAAGTGTGATGTGTGTGTATAAGTGTATGTGTTATGTGTGTAAGTGTATATGTGTTATGTGTATGTGTTATGTGTGTGTGTATAAGTGTGTATGTGTTATGTGTGTATAAGTGTGTATGTGTTTGTGTGTGTGTATAAGTGTGTGTGTAAGTGTGTATGTGTTATGTGTGTGTATAAGTGTATGTGTTATGTGTGTAAGTGTGTATGTGTTATGTGTATGTGTTATGTGTGTGTGTGTGTGTGTAAGTGTGTATGTGTTACTAGGAGCTCAACATGGGATCCTGCTCATGCCCTGYACATACCCTGATCTCTTTTGACAGGAATTTGGTGATAGTTTCAATGTTTAGGGGCAGGAAAAGGCTGAAACTTGCAATCCTCCTGAGTAGGATTACAGGCTTGTACCACAATGCAACTTATACTCATTTTAAAAAGAAAAGTAATTTAGAGAACATCAGAAATACAACCAATAAGATTAATACACAATATTTAAAGTTTCTTCAACTAAAGATGTCAAGAGCTAGGCTATGTCATATCATTTTCGGAAGAAGAGGAAGAGGAAGAGGATGAGAGAGAAAGAAAAGGAAAGGAAAGGAAAGAAAAGAAAAGGAAAGGAAAGGAAAGGAAGGGAGAAAGAAAGGAAAGGAAAGGAAAGGAAAGGAAAGGAAAGGAAAGGAAAGGAAAGGAAAGGAAAGGAAAGGAGAAAGAAAGGAAAGGAAACCAACCAGAAGCTCRGGGCTGGCATTTGGTAGACCACAAAAGTAGATTCAAATAACGTCAGCTGCTTATACTTTCTGAATAGCTTAATAATTAATTCAATGTTAAACAAATAACTATTTGGCACAAAGCCTGGTTACCAGTCTTACATACTTCTAGATGGGGCCCTGAGTAACACAACCAACATTTCTAAGCCTCATTTTAATTCATTGTCACATGGAAGACTCAATGTCATACAAAATGTTTACTGCCTCAGAATCTCCATGAGACATTTCAATATGGTACCATGAGAATCTATTAGAGTTCATTCTCTAGAAAGTTAAAATGAACAAAGAAATCACATCACTTCCTAACTCAAAATTATCTTCTCCAACAACAGAAAAATAGATCTGGCTTGCTGATTCATGGTAAGTCTGTACTGTACAAATTCTTGTCCTCATTGCTTGGACAAGATGCCAGACAAAGTAAGCTTAAGGAAGGAAGGTTTACTTTGTCCTGGRGTTTTGGTACAGTTCATCACGAGGTGGCTGGTTGCCTCTGTGCATGGGTAGGAAGCTGAGAGCAGTGGCCACTGATGTGCAACAAGCTTTCTCCTTTTTATATACAGCGTGAATTCCACCCCATGGTCCAGTAGTGCACCCATTTTAGTACGAATTCTCCTGCCTCAGTTTACCCAGACTGGGAGCACCATTACAGACATCCCCAGTGGGTTGTCTTCTGAGTGATTCTAGAAGCTGTAAAGCTAACATCAATATTAACCTTTACACAAACTATCTGAAGGAATTCAGTGACGTTGGATTTGTGCTTTAATTCTTGGGGACTCCAGAAGTTCTCGGATTCTAGAAAACTCTGCTGCTTTCCCTCTCACTGTGCTGAGTACCTTCTCTGCTGTGTGGTTTCTTCTGGGGCTCCAGGCAGACACAGGCAGTGGTGCTGTCCCTGCTCCTGCTTTTCTTAGCTCAGGTTTCTACTAATAAGTGACGCTTAGTCAGGCTCCTGCACGTAACAATGTAGCCTCTGTCTCTCTTGGGTGATTCCCCCCAACCCCTGCTAAGAACAAAAAAGGAAGATTCCTACTTCCATATACAGCAAGAAAATTTGAAAGGTGGAGATTTTCTGATTTGCATGCAGAGACAAGAAAATCCGCTCTCTGCTCCAAGCCTCAAATTAAGAGTTAAGATCTGTATTTTGAGCATAGGGGCCTGAAACTTCAGTCCAGAAATCAACATTCTCAGGTTCCACGAACACTAGTGGGCCAGTCTAGCTACTATTCTTTGCTCGGAATCTTTCAGCTCTTCCTCTCTCTGGTACCTAAAGGCTTCTTTTCATTTGAATTCAACTATGCACCTTTTAGAATATATCTTTGTTTGTGATTTGCTTTTTATTCATATTATATCACAATTGCAAGCCTCTCCCAGCCATCCCTTACAAATGCCTCCCCTACTGCTCCCTCCCCTTAAGGGAGAACCCCTATGGGTACCACTCCACACTGGGACATCTAAGCCCAGCAGGACTAAGCACATCCTCTCCCACTGAGGCCCAACTAGGCGGTCCAGGTAGGGGAAAGGGATCCGATAGCAGGCAACAGAATCAGAGAGAGACAGTCCCTTCTCCAATTGTTAGGGGACCCACATGAAGACCAAGCTGCACATGTGCTACATATGTACAGGGCCTATGTCCAGCTCAAGTATGCACTTTGGTTGATGGTTCAGGGTGTGTGAGCTTCCATAGGCTCAGGTTAGTTTGTAGGTCTTGTAGTGTCTTGACCTGTCTGGCTTGCTCAATTCTATTCCCCAATCTTCTACAAGACTCCCTGAGCGCCTCCTGATGTTTGGCTGTGGGTCTCTGTACCTGTGTCCATGCACTGCTGGATGAAGCCTCTCAGGAGACAGTTATGCTAGGCTCCTGTCTGCAAACATAGCAGAGTATCATTAATAGTGTCAGGACTTGGCTCTCTCCCATGGGATTGGTCTCAAGTTGGGCCAGTCATGGGTTGGCTGTTCCTCCAGCCTCTGCTTCATTTTTATCTCTTTGATCTTGTAGACAGGACAAATTTTGGGTTGACTTTTTTTTGGATGGGTTGATGTCCCCCTCCTTCCACTGGAAGAACACCAATAGTTCAGGCACTAAGATTAACAATTAATAAATGGGACCTCAAAAAACTGAAAAGCAAGGCTAAGGACACCATAAATATGACAAACTGATAACCTACAGAACAGGAAAAGATCCTCACCAGCCCTATTTCTGACAGAGGACTAATATTCAAAATATATAAAGAACTCTAGAAATTAGAAAYCAAGAAACCCAATAACACAATTAGAATATTGATTACATAGTTAATCCTGTAACATACTTGGGACTGTTTCAGAGTTTGTTTGGGTTACTTCATCTACTACTAACTACCTAGAGCCACATGTCTCAAGGACCATGAAGTAACACTTGCATGCGACCACTCGGCACCTACAATGTCAGCTCTATTCTCTGAGCATCAGTCATCAGACACTACCAAACACAGCTTCCCAGTACACTATGTCCCAGGAAAGGAGAGCAACAGTGTTGCCTCCCATAGAAGAAAGAAAAGGCCGATGAAAACCAACTTAAGTATCTGACCATAACCTGACCTGGCAACTAAACCTTTAAATTAGGAACCATATGGAGAGGAAGCTATATACACTGTAACTAAAAGTATCCCACGGCTACATCTTCTCTGCAAAGAGGCTGTTACCAATGATTTAAAAGAGCTTAGAAGTGCTAAGATTTCAATGTAGCCTTGCATAGGAGGTGGCCAGGTTAGAGATGGATCTGTTGTTGTTCCAGACAGATAACAAGGAACAGAACTACCAAACTGTCAGAAGAGGGCACGCTGCAACTCCACAATGTGTGCTTAAAAAATGACAGCCCAAGAAAAGCCAAGGGGTTTGGTCCAAGAGGGTGTTTTGGTGTCTTAGGATTCTCCAAGTCAAAGAAAAGCTTATGCTTTCATATTTAGAATCAGAAGGAGGAGCCTGGGGAGGGGTAGGCTAAGGCTCCCACACCAAAGCAGGACATCAATGAGCTTAAGGAAGGATAAAGGTCAGAGGCTGCGAAGGTCACGGGATGGGACTGCTCACCTGTGCCTGTTGTGCCCTTCTCACTGGAAAACAGAATGCACAAAACAGCATGGTAACAGCAAGAACCAGTATCTGCTGAGAAAAGACCTCACCTGCCTCCGAACTCCAGAAAGAGATAAGCTTGTGAAAGAAAATGTTATTCTTTTGATATAGCTTACTAACAAAAACCCAAATGGATGGTGTTCTTACACTTACCTGCGGGATTGGAACTGGCAAAGGATGTTCTCTGGTTTTTAACTATAATAAAGTGTTACCTAATTCTAAGGAGAAGTACCTCAATCACAGTAGCAGATGGCTTTTGTTTTAACTTACGCATTACATCCAGAAAACATCAGTATATGTCTAATTAAGCTGCACTGCATGATTGTAACATAAAAAAGAGGAAAAAGACTCCCTGGGACCTTAAATTACTTGATCTAGTCAATCTGTCTGAACTGAAGCTCAGTCTGTCCCTGACCTCAACTCTGTGTCGGTGTGTCTTTCTGTGTCTCTGTCTTTGTCTCTCTGTCTCTGTGTCTGTCTTTGCCTCCCCCCTCTCTTACACACACACATTCTAAACAACAGGATCTTGTTGTGACTTCTGTCTATCCCCATTTCGGGGTCCAGCTCTCCAAACGCTCCTGGGACCCCCCCCCCTCACATGCACGCATACCTGCTTAAAGATTACATGCATTCGGATGCTTTCAGACGGGGATTTTTAGATTTCATCTCTTCCTGGATTGTTGACTAAATGATGGCCACATGCCTGTTTGACACAGGAAATACATTAAATCTGCAGAAAATCCTCATGAAAGCACACAAAATACCTTAATAGAGGATTTCAAAAGCATTAGGGGTGTCCTGGAGGATGGTAGCACATGGCAGACACCCCGAGTACTGGAGGCAGGAGGAGGAACCTGCCTCTCCAAGTGTGGCTCCCTCCCCTGCACACAGGAGGGCAATGTGTTTATAGCATGAACATGAGCGTGAGAGTCTGGAGAGGTACAGATGCCCACTCTGCCACCGACTGACGAAGCCCACACCACAGAGCTGAGCCTCTCTGTATACACCTCTGACATGGTCAATGGACAGAGCTCCCTACTCACAGCGCTCGCTCACACACACACACACACACACACACACACGCACGCACGCACGCACGCACGCGCACACACACACACACACTAGAGCATCACGACACTATTAAGTGCCCAATAGTGCCACTAATACTCAACCAACATTGTCTTACCCCAGACTCAGTTGCACCAAACTGCGAGCTTAAGGCACCTGTGTTTTCTGGCCACCAACAGGTTGCAGCACAGACAACAGGTTGTGAAGACTTTACAAATCTTTTGTAGGCTTGGCATAGGGCTTGAGTTGTCTCAAAGAAAGGCTGCAAGAGCTACTGGCAAGGTCTTTAGCATACGGTTCACTCAAGTTTAGTTCCTGAATGCCCTTTTCCACCTCTTTCCCAGCAGTCTTCACTGTGATAAAAGACAGCTCTGCTCCCTTATAGGATCGATACTCCTGCAGGCAGCTTCTCCTTGCAGGCATGCCCCTGCATGGGGAGCTCGGGGTGCACACACCCCTCACCTATATCTTATCTTCAACACGTGCCGCTGAGACCACTCTGGTCCGACCCAACACCATTTGCTGGCAGTATTCTTTTATCAGGCCTCCAAATGAACTTGGGCTTTGGTTCCTGATGCTCACCCTAGCTCCAGCCATAGAGAAAAATTAGTGTCTTCCTCTTGGCTCAGAATCTTTCTGAAGGTTCTCTATCAGCCCTTGGAGAAGTTCACTATTAGCTCTGTCCTTCTCCTATTTTATTTTCTTCCTTCCCTGAATCGCTGAAGACATATCGTCCACCCCTGTAAGGACCAAGTACAAAGCTCTTTAGCTCCTACAAGTCCACTCAAATGTCAGTTTGGGGGTGCTGCTCTGCAGACCCCACTTCTGACACTACTTATATCCTGCCCACTAGGACTTCGGTTTTATCTTTGTTTTTCTAATCTACCATGGTGGATGCTTCATTCATCTTATTATTTCCTGGTCCCCACCTCCATTTTAGTTGTGATATAAAGATACATTTGAGGCATACGTAAATCAATAAACAGATAACAGAATCTTCTCAATACAAATCTGTTTCCAAAAGCCAGATTAGTGTGACTGCTAAGAAAATAAAAGTGGAGCTTATGTTTGACACCTTTATTTTCATATCAGATGAAAATATCACGTCTGTGTCTGTGCACATCTGATATGAAGGTGGCTGTGCATTGAATTCTCTTGTCAGGATCCCAAGTCTTTCTTTTGATACAGGGAATGATGTTTTGCAAAAAGTGTTTTCCAAAGAGTAGAAAGGGCAAAGCTACTATAAACAATATAGAAGACTGTACTAAGTGAGGTGTTCTCTTCACCTACAAGTTGATTTTACTCTTCAGAAATTGACAAGAACCCTTCACGCACAGCTAGCAGATTCTGGAGATGTGTCCAGAGCGAATGTGGAAACTGCCAGTGCAGATAATGTGCTTCAGATGAGACGACAGGTTATGTGTTTGTTCAGCAGGTGCTAACAGATAGGGGTTTAAAATACAAGGCAGAAAACAGGCCCCCTTGGGCTTCAACATTCTTGGTTGAGGTAAGCAAAGGCAACTGTGGGAGAAAACAGTACAATTGTTCTTTGAGGTCCTAATGAAAACACACCAGCTTTTCCCCCTCAAATTCTATCTTTTTTTGCAAGTTTTAAATTCTAAGAAACCCAAAACCAATTTTGAAAAGCTTTGGTTGGCCACTGACCATCCCAGGAAGATGCTGATCCATCTTAACTGTAGCGGTGGAACGACTAACTTAGGAAGATGATGAAGGCAAAGATGAAGACAAAGGTGAAGAAGAGGACGGCCACAACTGTGGTCCTCTGACCCCATTTTTATATATACTGTGTGTGTGCGCGTGCATGCGTGTGTGTGTGTGTGTGTGTGTGTGTGTGTGTGTGTGTTGGCAGGTAATAAACAAACAAAAAACACACAAAAATGCCAAAAAAGTAAATGAGCAGTTATTAGATGACCCACAAATAGCAGAAATGTCATTTTGGATGATTTTTTAGATGGTTCCCTAATACTGCCAACTCTCCATCACTCACGGCCACTCCTGAGAGCGGTATCCAGCACCCATAACAAGATCTGCTTTCCTGTCCCCGTACTGACCTCTCTTCCTCCTCATTCCCTGATCACTGGCATGACCTTTATCTGTGAGCCTGCATAGCTGCCCCTCCCCCTTCCTAACCAGCCACAGGCTGCATGTGTTTAATTTTCTCCTTCTCCATTCCCTATATATGTGTGTGCATGAGAGACACACGCCTCACACAGACACACAGATACACAGATAGCAGTACCATTATATTATATTAAGTAGTGTTGCTCTGAACAACTTTTCATGGAAATTCACCATGCTAAATCGGGGCAAAAGAACTCTTTTTTGTGTATACCTTGGGGCCAAGATTTTTAAAAATGGTACTCATGACCCATCCACGGCACAAGTACATTGAAGAAAAAGAATGTATTACTACATCTTACTGTGTGCTGAAGGACCCAGAACTCAGAGCAAATGAAGTGTCTTTGTCCTCAGGAAGGAAATGGTAATGGTTGCCCTGAGCAATTTCATCAACATAAATGGCAGAAAATACATTATTGTATGGCCTTTTAAGATGACAACTTGAATAAATAAGCCAGAATGTTATAGCATCAAATACTCATAAAACCATGGTTTTCCCATGGAAACAATAAAATAAGCCCCCCCCCCCATTACTGTAGTTTTGAAAAGATTGTGTGATGTATTTTGGTCCTTGGAATCTCTTTATCTGAGAAGCTAGGAGTCTATTCTAAATAGGCCATTGGGCATAGAAAATCAATGTGAATATCAGTAGTGATAACCAATTCTCTGTGTATTTCCGTGATTTGCTGCTTGGGTCAGAGCAACCCTGGGATCTTTTTCTCTTTCTGCTGATACAGCAAAGGCCTTTGTTCCAATCAAATCAGAAAATCTACAGCATTTGTGTCAACAGTGTTCAACATTTGGAAAAGATTTTACTTTATACCCTAAAATTAAAATACTAAACTGTTTAAATAAGGGCATAGTAAGAACTCATCCAAGCCTTACCCTTCGTTCTCTTCCTATCCCTGGAACTTGAATTATTCCTATCACCTTAAAAATGAAGAAAAATTAACTAATTGCCTCTGAGTGTAACATTAAGGATATAAAATACTCACTTTTTAAAAAAAGCACTGTGGTGTTTTGTACCGTCTAACCGAATGCTAGAACTGTGGCTAGAAAGCAGTGCCACCCAGCTAAGTGGCTAGAAAGCAGTGACTGTACTTTATACCACCAGCCTGAATAGCCAGGATTAGAAGCAAGTGTACTGGAAAAACACTGGCAACTGTAAAAGTACCAGAAACCAGGCTCTTTGGCATCCTTTATTTCCCAAATGCAGGCATTAAATGAACAAAAGAAGCCACCAATCTTCAACCGGTTGTCCTATAGTGACTTACCACATCTTTGCCCCAAGGAAATAATACAGCGAATGAATCCAAAATCTTCCCACGGGAACCTGCATGCCTTTCCAAAACGGATGTTCCTTGAAACTGCCACTACTTACACCTTACTGCTCTTCTGTCCCCACACCCTGTAAACCAAGCCCAGTTCCTTCCTGTAAAGTCTCAAACCCACCCTTGTGGGCAGCTCTCTGGTAGCAATTAAGATCCACTGAGCACCTACCATGTGTAACAAAGGGCCTTCATGAACACTAAGAGATGCGTGCTTTTACAGACGAGCGGGTGGGGTTCTAACACATCTGGACCAGACACACGCTGTGTCTGAACCAGGCTTCCTCCCCTGCTGCCACCAGTAACTGCTCTGCTCTTCCTTAAGTCTCCTCAGCCCAGTGCACCTGGACACACTGGTCTCTCTCTCCATGGAAGCACAGTGAGGGTTATGCAGGGACCCTGCAATCTCCCACCTCACTGCCATCAATTCACTACCTGCACCTTCTAAGGCAACACCAAAGCTCCTCACCAGCAGCCTCCCAGATAGACCAGGACTCTTCTTCAGGGAGAGTCCAGATGACTGCTCGGGTTGACTAAACTAAAAGCAGGGTTTCAAGACTCTGGTGCACAGACTGCCAGTGGCTTCTGTGTAAGAAGGCTGCCTAGCAAGGAGCTAACTCATGCCACCAACCTGTCCTCTGAGTATTGTTTTCTCTTCATAGGTTAGAGCTGTTGTCTGCTCTGGTCAGAGAAGCTTCTCTGTGCAGTGGGCAGTGCACTAATGTAGAGCCATAATGGGTGAGCTTGCTGAGTAAAGGGCTGCTGGGGACTCATCCCCAAAGAGACAGCTATACCAAGCCCTCATGGCTCAGGGTGCACCACAGACGGGGGCAAGGAGAATCTTAGAACCAGGGCTGGAGAGAGGGCTCCTCCAAGGCCCCAGATTCAATACCCAGGCTCACTCACATGACAGCTCACAACCATCTGTAACTCCAGGCCCAGGGGAATCTGATGCCCTCTTCTGGCCTCCATGGGTACTGCAGGCAAGTGCTGTTCATACATTCACAAAACACTCATATCAAAACAAACGAATTCTTAAAAAGAATCTAAGAGCCAGAGCAATGGGTGAGTTGCTGTGCACTTCTGTCTTCTGGGCACAGGACTTGTACTCATAAACTCACACAATGGCAATTATCTGCAGGTACTTGCATAAGATAAGATCACATTAATAATCTCTTATGTGTAGGGAGGGCCTCAAGACCTCAGCCCTCGTGAGGATTTCTGGCGGTTGGTGGTACCTGGGAAAGAGTGAGACATTGGCTTCAGTGGTACGGGTAAGGTGCCCATGCTCCAGTATACAAACTCCACCCACATTCATGTAATCAACCCTAAGCAGGCTCATTAAGTCATAATGACATAAAACGAACTCACTTAAATAAAAGGAAGACTGCCTGGAAAGATGAAGAGGATCGGTGTGGGAGAAGGGGCCAGAAAGGTTGATAAGATCCAAACACATTAGACATTATGTGTATGTACGCAACAATAAGGAGCCCCTTTACTGTATGCAGTATATGTTAATGAAGTGTTTACGCTTATTTATTTAAATGTTTTATATATATATGCAATTAATAAATTAAGTCCTCTGAAACAGAGAGGAAGGATACAAAAATCTTTTGATAGTCTTCATAAAACTGAAGGTAGAAAACAGCACAAAAATGAGCTCGCCACTACCCCTGTGACTTTCCTCATCAGCATTCCATCTCGACATCTGCATATAAGGACAGAGGACTAGGAGAGGTGGTCCTTGAAAGGAAGGGGACTTGGGCCGGGTCATTTTCACAGTCGTATACACCCCATTCTTATGAACAAGTTCCTGGTTTGTAAGTTTGCTGACAGTTCCAAGATTAAATCCCATGGTTCATTTTTAGTCATCTGTGGGCAAAATAAAGTTCCTAACTGAGGTCAAACAAAGCTGTCTCCTTAGTTCATATACAATTGAATGAAACTTTTTCTCTATCAAAGGTGGCTAGCTGGCCAGAGGCCAATACTGCATTCTCTCTCCCATCTCGGAAAACTTTTATGCAAAGGCATTTAAATCATCCCTGCTTGGTAAAGCCTTGTTTGTACAAAGGTCCTGCTGTGTTTCCGAAGTTTGATGAGCAGGGGCTGCTAGCCTCTCCCCCTTTTCTTCACTTCCTTCATACCAGTTACCAAGAAGCCACATGACAGGTTGAGACCCAAGCTCCCATCACTGGAGACATCACCCACCGCATGTGTAGAAGCGAAGCTAAGCGACCTTCCTGTTCGAGGATGCTTGCTAGCTCAGTGTGGGTGGTGGCACACCCTTTCTGCTGAAAGAAACTGTTGCCTTCTGTTTGGTTGGGGTGCTTCTTTGTACAATACACAGCCCATTCTTTGCCAACACAGGAAACACTGCAGGTTTCTGCCTCTAATGTTACAAAGATTCTGAAATGGTAAACAAGTATCCTTTTCACAATCTTTCCTGCTACACTTTTCCCCTGGAGGTTGCCTTGATGATTCCAATGTGTAAAGACCTCCAAAGACAGTGTTGTAGCTCCGCCAGGGCTCCTAAGAACAGCAAGGCTGTGATGCATTACAGACACAGCACACTCAGGCTGACTCACCATGCTATGAGTTCAACGTTAATGAATCAGCAATAGGCATCTACTACCCAATCAAGACGAAACACACACGTAAGACAACTCCATGTTCCCTTGACTATATATAAAGAAATTCCTAAAGGAAAACTGGGAAAATACAGAATATATTACAAAAGATTACTAATATTACCAACAACTTATTAAAATCAATACTGAAAAGGATGGTGGAGGAGCTCTTAAGGCCCCACCCCCTCCCTGTGGGACTACTGGCAGATAAGACTGTTGGGGGGAGGGGTGACTTTTTTTTTCCAGTAGTGTAGCCCTGATCCAGAAAGTAATCTTGAGCAAGAAGCTAACTAAACTCAGTGACTCTCATTCTCTCTCTGTCTCTGTCTCTCTCTGAGTCTCCCTCTGTCTCTCTGTCTCTCTGTGTGTGTTTGTGTGTCTCACACATACAGTAAGGGGATTAAAGTTGGAGAGAGACATGTTATAAATGTGGATTTCAGCAGCAGAGTAGGATAAAGAGAGAAAAATGGGTGATGAACTCAGTAATATCCACCTTAGAAATGATGAAACTATTATCAAACATGTTTTAAAATAAGCAGAGGATTTAACAGATAAGGCAAAGGTCCCTGGCCCAAAGCCATGTAACATAACACAGGGTCCAGAGGTGTTAATCCCTTAACACAAAAGCACAGAGCACCTGTCTCAAATGCTATTCTCTCAGCCACTATCCCTAGTCAGGAACGCTTTTCCTTAGAAGATGAATTTTTGGTACAACTTTTAGGCTGTTATTTTTACGTGTTTTATATATGCTTGCTGCATATCTGCTGAAACTATTTTAGTCTGTCCTCCCATTATTTATTCCCATTCAGATGAAAATTTAAATAAGAACTATCTTCCCATTCATCAAGATTGCTTTGGATTTATTTATGGTACAGCACAGACAAGCTTCTGGGAACAAGAACTCAAAAACCATTATAGTTTCTATTAATAATTATAGTTACTAATTGCTATGAGAACTTTTGGGATACGCTAACATATAGTTAAAGTAAGGCCAGCCCGAAAGCTGCTATAAATAGCCTTGCATGGTCTCACAGAAGTCATGAGAATTTTGGACTATGGAGGGTGGGAAAGTGGAAATGTGATTTTCAGATCTGTTAAGCTTTGCTACCATCCAACCAACAGCTAAAGTCAGGAACTGTACACTCACTTCCATTTTATAAGCGATCTGTTTAATTACTTTTTTGGAATTATCACGTTCAGACAATTATAACTCTTGAGGGAATCCCACACATGATTTTTGTTCAGCGGCATGTCTGACACTGTACAAAGAGAAATAACACTTTCTGGCTAATGGAAATCTGAGCCCTGGGAAAGAAAGGCCTGCCTGCCTTAGGTCATCCGGCCAGGGGGCGCTCACCAAGGTTGGAACGGACTATGGCTGGAATTTCCCAGAGCAAGCGCCAAGCTATCCTGGGATGTGCATGCTCACCAGCAGACTTGCAACCCTAAAACCCCTGAGGTAGTAGGATCCTACCACACTTTAGGAGAGAGATGAAGCCCTCGAGATTTGTGTGGAAGACAGATGAGAAAAACGACAAAATAGGACATAAGAAAAGAAACTGGAGCCAGGCACGGCCAAGTCCTGTAGGCCACAGAATGGGCTTTCCATTTTTTTCTCTAGGAGACAAAGAAACAAAAAATATAGGTAAAATTACCTTCTAATTTATTATTGAAATTCTGGCCGCTTTGTTGGTGGAAATGGCAACTGAGTGGAATGCTGGGTAAGAGGCCTGGCTGTCTGAGGTAGACAGTACGCAGCAGAGAACAGCACCAGCCTCGTCCTAGCTCAATGCCCAAACCACTGAGCCCAAGGCAGAGGCAGGGAGGGTGAGGAGGAGCTGGCTGTGCTGGGCAAGGGCAGATCCAGAGGGGTGTAATACACAGCTGCAAAGCCTCAGAGTGGGGACCAGATGTGCGCCACTGGACAACGGTGAAGAGGGCTGGCTCTCTCCAGAGAGCAGGCTGACATGTGGAGAGCTGGGGAGAGCCCAGAAGGAGCTCGTGAAGGGATGTCATGATGAAGAGGTGCAGGAAGCTCTGGGCAGGCAGCCAAGTGCAGACATTAAGTCAGCAGTAACAAGCAGTAAGCGGAGGACGCTTGTTTGGGAGTTAACAGTGTGGAGATGGCACTGAAAGCGTTAGGACAGATGACATCGCTGGGGAGAAAAGGGCAGATAAAGAGAGAAAGCAGCAAAGGCCACCCTGGGCCCCCTGATTCTGCAGTCAGGCAGGCAGGGACAAAGTCAGAGCCTCAGCAGTCCACGGAGAATGTGTCAGAGAATAAAGGATGAGCCACTGTGACAAGCTATGCCTTGGTCCTGAATGAAGCCTGTGGCATTTCCTAGCGAATGCTGAGATGGGTTTCTGAAAGCGCAACTGAAGGCAGAGCCATGTGCACGCTCATAAATCCCTGAAGGAAGCTGAGAGCAAGATCCCTGGTGGTCTAGTGAAGAGCAGTCAGCAGAAGCTAGAAGGCCGGCTCCTGCAAGGCAGGCAATCAGACTGCACGGTTAACTTGCAAGAGACCCAGACATTGGCGCAAAACTGTAAAGCCAAATAAATTACCTTTACGCTGGGTCATGCATGTGACAGGAGAGCATCTCTGCCCTGCCCCAGGATGCCTATTCTGATTTGTGGAATCAGGAATGTGAATGTAAAACTCAATGGCACATGAAAGGRAAGGGAGGAGAGGGCTCATGCTAACTCCAGGTGCCATCGGGTGCCATCMGGAGCATCCTCAACAGACATCTGAGACAGTCTCATGATTTCCAAGTGTGAGGTTTGTGCTTTCCTTCCAGACAAKATCTACCTYCAGTTCGTTTGTTTTAGTTCAAGTTAGACATAGCTGATCTCTGCTTTCAACCGGGCAGGTATCCTTTCCTCTCTGAACTACACAGCCCTATGCCAGCTGATAAAGGTCAAAGGTTAGATACTTAATACTAAAACCTGTGTGTTCTGGAGGTAAATAACTCTTTTCTTTACATTCTTTCTACTTACTAAAAAGACTTGTTCATCTTAAATTAGCTAAGATAATGGAGGCCTTTTCTGAGGTTTTGGTTTGGTTTGTTTTTTTTTTTGTGGTAAATGTCTGTTTTGCAGGCTGGCGACCAAGGTCAACTCCTGAGCCTCTGAGGCAAGTGTTCTGCCGCTGGGCTACAGTCCCAGCCCTTGACAGGTTTTCATTTCGTAGCATATATACAATATATTCCTAATAATGGTAGGTATGCATGGAGTACGTCTTGTTTACTTCTTTTGAGTAAGGTCTTACCCTGTAGCCCGTGCTCACTTTGAACATTCACATCTCCTCCCTCAGCTCTGTGCCCCCACTGCCCACCCCCAGATTATGGGTGTGTGTCATTGTGTCTGTCGATACAGCCAACTCTGTTGAACTTAACTCCTGTCTGGCTGGCAGCTGAGCCCCTCCCCAGCCTCGGGTAACACCCACACCTCATCCTACCTCTGAATTTAACATTTTGAATTCCAGGTTTGTCTCCCAGCTTATTTCAATTAGCATAATGTCTCCAAGTCCACTCATATTATAAACAATTAGATATTCCTTCAAAAAGGCTGAACATTTTTCCATTAGTTGCCAACTGATCCTGCACCTTGTTTAAGATTTGCTGTCTTACATATGGACAAGGATTCCTTGCTGTCCGTCGTGCTGTAGAAATGCTTGGGAATAACTGGTTATCTGGAGGCAGAAACTACAGCTAGGAGATCAACTCTAGAGGTGCTAAGTATTTTAACAAACGGAGATGTTGCTGTCAACCATGTTTGTATCTTTGTTTTGATAAATACAGATGGCTACCTTCTGGGTACTCATTAGTGATACCAATCTTAAATGTTCATTTACTCTAGTTTCCTAGATGTTTAAAATAGTTCACAGCCAAGTGTCTGTCTGCGGGTGTGTCAACAGTCTGGAATAAGCCATTTTTAGTTAAAGGAAAATTTCTCAAGATAACCCTTGTATTAGGTCAGAAATCCTGATAAGCCGTGCTGTGACTTCCTTCCCTGCCTACTAGGAAGCTCACAGACTAAACCAGTGGAAACTACCAGCAGGCCTCGTGTGTCAGGCTTGAGAAAGACACCTATGCATGGGACACTTCCATTCTTTATGAATTTTAATAAAGGTGATTACTGGCTTTTCAGTTATTGAAGTTTAATGAGGTCAGTTTTTCCCTCCTAGGGAACACAAGAATGGACTCCAGGCCCTCTGACACCCTGTGTATTCCACAAGAGGAACCCCAAGACAAATGTAGGCCCTCTACATTTTGACTTCACGTATATCTGGATGTCAATCCGAGTCTAATGTCAATCTCTAGGATAAAGGGTTGACAGTGATGATCAGGACATGTGTGTCCTGAGGAGTCTGAGGCGGGGCACTTCTGCTCAGAAGACACAGAGTTTTGTGGATCTGTCTGGCTCACCTCACGCCGCCCCACTGGAATCTGGAGCTGAGCTCTGACTTCATATCAGAAGGTGAAATTTTTGGAGGCAAGGATAAAAAGATTCATGTATAAAAATATATCTACAAAGTTAAGTACAAAGCAAATGTTATTCCACTGGTTCTTCCAATGCTCTAGGATCTGGACTTGAAAGGAAAGGCTGACACTGTAGAACCAGTGTTGACTGTATTGCCAACAAGGACCCCAGAGTGTGTCATCCCAGTCTTCCTCACAGGGTAAGTAACACATACAGAACTTCCTAAAGAAAGAACTGTATCACAGATAGGTCCCAACTGTGAATGTAGCTTTTATTGCCAGATGTAACTGTTGTCTCATAGGCATACTACTGAATAAGCTCAGCCTTTCTAGMTCTCTCTGAACTCTGGCTGGCTGGTTCAACTCAGCTGTTCTGGCTCAAACTCCTCTTCAAGCTGACTGATTCAATCTGGCTTCTCTCTGCTTCTCACTGAATTGCTCTGCTTGGCCTCATACTACCCCTGGCAGTGTGTTCTAACCTTCTGGCTCCTTCATATTCTCTGGCTTCAACTGCCTCCTCATGAACTCACAGATGAACTCAACTCCACTTTCCTCACTGAACTGAACTGTACTGAACTGAACTGAACTGTACCAAACTGAACTGAACTGAACTCCACTGCATTGTCTGAATTTAACTGAACTGCCCTCGATGGTTAGGAATTAAAGGTGTGCACTAAGGGTGCATCTGCATTCCAGCCAGATCGTATAGACGTAGAAGGTCTTCTGATAATGATCCCTTGCCAGAACAATGATTCTAGGGAAGGATGGACTAAGAACTATTAATAATAGCATCTAAGTCATACACAAAATATTTACTCCTCAGTGACTCAGCTCTGCTTCCATAAGAGGAAAGTGCAAGATGTCATGGTAAAACCACATGAGTTAATACACAGCAGGTGTGGGTGTCTGGCACATATCAACCGCTATTTTAAGTTCTGTTATTATTATTATTAGTAGTAGTAGTAGGAGGAGGAGGAGGAGGAGGAGGAGGAATTATTTAGAAGTTTCTTGGGATTTTTGTTTTTCCAGATAGTATCAGTGCCTGGAATGAGAATAGAAAACCATTTCTCTTGTTTTTAGTATTTTATTTTATTTTTAATTGTGTCTCTGTGTGTGGGTATGTGCACAGGAATCTCAAGTAAGATACGTGCAAAGACCAGAGTGTGCTCTCCCCGGAGCTGGGGCTATGCTCAGGTTTGTGCAGTTGAGTGATAAAAACTGAACGTCCATCCTCTGTAAGCACAGTGTGTTCTGTCATCTGCTGAGCTGTCTCTTCAGACCTACAATCCTTTTTTATTTTATTTTTCCTAGGAACTGAGGACCAACTGATTTCCTTCTAGTTCCCACCATAACCAGTGGACACGACATAAATCACATTTCGCAGGATGAAAATACAGGAAGTGTTTACGCAGGAAAAGGAAGTGTAAAAAGAACTGGACCTGRTCATAGGATTTCTCAGCATTCACRGMAGAGGTGCCTGAACCACACGGGAGCCTGCCTGTCCCTGAAGGTAGGGCGGGAGCGTCTGTTTCCTCTGTGAGTATGAAATAAACTAGAGAAATGGCAGGCTTGGATTTGGTCCTGGAGGCTGAGCCAGCCATAACAAACAAGGTTAAAGTTGAGGCAGAACTCACATCTACAACTGTGTCATATGTCTACCATATTTTAAATGTCAACAGGATTTACCTATGGTGACGCTGCACTTTAGAGAGATTGGAAAGCCAGGAAATAGAGTTCAGTGAAAGAAACTTACAACATAAATTGATGATAAATAAGAAATTCCAGAAATTGGGGGTCAGGCAAAGGTTACTTTCCCAAAGTGTAAGTGATGTCAACATAACATGCACACTCTTTGAAACCTGCAGAAATAGAATATTTTCGGAAATATTTTGAAAGCACACTGTTCCATGAGGTTACCAAAAGAAAATATATGAGAGGATCAGGCTGTTCTGAGTTTAATACAAGAAGCATAAGCCACAGATGAAAGAAGAGTAAATTCTTGTAATCGCAGCAATCTAAACATTATTTCAGGGCTGGTATAAACAAGAACACGTGAGAATTATCAGCAATGGCCTTGAGATAATATTGCTGCACCCATACCCCACCAGAATAAATGGTTAATCCCCCGTTGAGTCATGTTCAAGATCCCCTTCACCAATTTTATCAAAAACTTCCTAGAGATCGCACCCGTTTCCCATCAGTGAACTAGACTATTCTACAGGGTGACTTGAAAGACATTTTTAACCGGACACAGAGTTCATCAAAATAAAATGAAAGGGAGGTCTAATGAAAATAATAAACGGATACCACCATCGTGGCATTATAGGGTGGAAAAGCAGGGTTCTCTTCCTCCAGGACAGTCTACTGAGGGAGATTCCAACCCCACCGGCTGACGGGAGTGGGTTAAGAAACGGATACATTGTGGAATCTGCACTGAGACCATCTAGCCCTTCCTTCAAATCTGATGGCCACCTGTCATTCATATCTGTGCTGTGACCGTGACATAAGAAGGCACTGGAGGAGCCAGGGCCTTCCTGGAGAGCAATTTACCACCGGGCTACTGTGAACTTAACTTTCCCCACTCAACCTCTGATCTAGCAACTCCAGTTCAAAATTCAGTATCTTTCCATTCTAATCCAGCAGAAACAGATTTACATTTTAAGATTACTTTACATAAGGTTATAAACAGAATTTGATAAATACTAGTGTCTTTATTCCTAAGCCACCACCAAGACATACGCCTATTTTGTGAGTGTTATCCTAACTATGAACAAGCATTATTCAGGAATAGTAAGGTTTTAGTCGGAATTGCTAAACCAACAAAATTTCCATTAGACCAAAACTATACCATTAGCTTCCTTATAAATGTAGGGAAGTCACGTACTAATTTTCGGATGGAAAGAACATGCTCATCATATGTACTTGGTAATGAGTAGAATTTCCTTTGAATTTTGTGACTTCTCTCAATATGTCCAATTCAGAACTTTCCTTAAGGAGTGACACACATTAGCGAAACAAAATTGGATATGCATGGATGAACAACTCTTATCTATTGCTGTCCCTCGCATATAGGGTAAGTGTGCCAGGTGCTAAAACTGCTATCAGTAACACCTACCATGTGTTTTTAAAAACAGCTGCAATTCTGAAATAAGGCTAGATTCACTCCTACATTAGAAATGGGGACTAGGGCTGGGGTATAACTTGGCACCAGAGGGTCTATCTGCCTTTGCTTCTGATTCTGCAGGTTGACCAGAGAGAGAGGGCAGTTCACTCAGAATTAAATAACTATAGGCTCAAAACTCTGTGAGATTTATAGCATGTAAAAGGGAGCTACGTCTCTGCTGGGAACGAACAACCAACAGTTTAAAAAATTACGCCATAATGCGTGTGAATGTCATGGAAATATTTGCCATTCTAAGGCACCATGCACCCACTTCAGTTACTGCAAATAGTCAACGACTATAACTTTCGATGTAAATGTCATGACATCTCTCACATTATACATTATACTTAGAGCACACAGACAGATAATTCATGGGTGGGGGGAATTTGAAGAGGAGAAAGAGATTACAAAAAGGCAGTTATGAGGGAAGAAAAAAGAAAGAAGGGGAAACAGGAAGCTGTAATGGGAAGAAGAAGAAAGGCCAAGTGGGAACTGGCAAGAGAAACCAGTGAGCAGAGCAGACAAGAACCAGACGGAAGGGAAACACTGCTTTATAAACTGCGTGACGTCCTGGGTCCCTCCACTCCTGGACAGCAGTCCCCACTGGTGCCATTTCAAACCTCTGCCAGCTAGGCAGATTAAAAGGATTTCCTTAATCGATAGAACTTAATTTAAAAAAAAAAAAAAAAAAGGTTTGTCTAAAGAAAGCTGATTTAGCATTAAAGGTATACTACAGTTTTAAATGTTCTCCTGGGTAGAGCCTTGTACCCTCAAACTGTTTTCTATACCAGATATAGATCTTAAAGGAAAACATATGTGTTCAGTCTTCAAGAAGCTTATATTTTAAAAGAAATTTATCAAGCAGCGTGCAGAAAATGCTTTCAAGAACCCCTCCCTCCGAGGATCTGCTCAAGGTGTGTACTGCTCCTCTCCAAAGCACCTCCCAAAGACAGGGCTTCATGGGGGATGGCCTACGGGCACTTTTTTTTTTTTAAATCAGGTACTGTCTTTATTTTTTAATATTTTATTTTATTTTATTTTATTTTATTTTATTTTAAATTATGCATCATGGGGGGGCATGCATGTGACTGCAGGTGCTTCCAGACCTGCTTGTCAGCTTCTCCTGGAGCTCTAGTTCCTGGAGGCTGTGAGCCCTTGATGTAGGTGCTGGGAACTGAACTCAGGTTCTCCACAAGAGCAGTCTGGACCCTTCTGAGCAGCCTTGGTACCTAAAAATCAATCTAAATTTCTAAAATATGCAATATGCTCTATAAACTTTTTTATTCTTGTATAAAATGGATCAGAGTGAAATTATATTTTGGGTTGAAATTATATTTAAGTCTGATTACTTTATTAATGAGTCTAAGATCAGGTGATATAGATTAATGTCTCCATTTAAATTAAAACTTTGGTCAACTGCTTTCCTTTTCTACATGCTTTATGTCAGTCACGTGACTTGAGCATGTGCCTTGCTCACTAGACTCAGTCTTAAGACACCGCACCCTCTTTCTTTTCTGGTCTAAGTGGACAGAAGCCCAATTATTCTGTTTCTGCAAAATATATGGGTCTTTACGAATCTTTTAAATTCCAAATGTTCCCAAAATACTGGTCACTGAAGTCATGATTTTCAGATGTGAGTCTTCTCTAAAGTGAAAGGTTGTACCTCAGCAACTAGTTGGGAAGATTAAAGACATAACGGGTCCAATTAATTATAATTAACCATTATCCAAAGTAGCATTATAGATTTATCAGAATAAAACTGTGGTCTAATGTAATCTTTCCAAAGTAACTGGTGAGGCTTACAGATGATCCTATGAAGCTGGCCAACTCTCAAAAATAGGAAAAGAAATTTTTAAAAAATCGCTTTTAAATGTTTTAACTGTATTTGTCAGTGGAAAGCTTGGAATCAACTTGTACTTATTTGAGAAACCTGTTAAAATATCCAACGCCCTCTTAAAGATAAAAAAAAGACATTTTTATTGGAATAAGGCAGTTTGTGACTAGAGAGGTACAAGTGTCTTTTATTTTTAACATCTAAATAAAACAGTTATTCAAAATAAAAATTCACAAAAATGAAGGGAATTATTCTAAGTAATAAGTTCCAGTACTCTGGTGCTATGAATGAACTGGAGTTCTGCCCAAATGAGATGCTTGAGATTATCATTCCAAACACCTTTTTTTTCAGCTTGAGACTGGAATTAAAACATACAGAATATAAATTGCACAAAGCCAGATTTATATGATTTCAAAAAAATATGAACCACATCAGTAAAATATAAGTGGAATAAACCATAGAGAATAAGATAAAATATGTAACAAGTAAAACAGAATGCTCTAAAACATTCAATTTGCATAGACATATGCACAGTACACAGGTGCATTTCACTTAGAAATTGTATGTGATGAATGAGTTTAACAGTTTAAATGTGCTGATTCCAGACTCTAAACATAACAAGGAAAAAATGGCCACACACCAATCAACAATAGTTATATTAGCAATCAGAAATTGCTTTCATTCAAATAGTAACATCGATCCCTTAAAGGGAACTAAATCTGGGTGTACTTTCAAAATATGTCTAAGAAAGGCTATATTCTGCATTCGAAAGGCCACTACATTGTGCTTTCTTTGAAAAAGAAATTGAACAGCAACCAGTTGATTGCTGAGCACATTTACCTACAAAAGTAGTAACTTTAATTATTGCAACAAAGCAGCCTTAGGACATCGTCCTGATTATACCTTTTCAAGAGGAATGTTCAGTCTGGGCCTTGGGAAATTGATTCTCCTGCCTTCCCAACAATATCACTTGTGAAAAATGATGGAGTAGAAAAATGGAATAAAAAAACCATGGATAGTGATGTTGAGTCAACAAAATGCAGAAAAACGCTCCTTTTCCATCACCAATCTGATTTTACTGTAGACAAGTTCTTAGTGCCAGCTTCCCTTCCGCCGGGTGTTTCTGAGCCTATTTCTCATGGCTAATGAAATACTCCTCTGCTTTATGCTACCAAAACAACAGGGATTCCATTTCTGTATCATGGTAAATTCCCTTCTGAAAGCTGAAGTATTAGGGCCAGCTCAGCCTTGCTCTACAATGCTCTCAGAGAACACCTAGCTTCACAATGGTGACTGCGCAGTCTGTTACACGGTGGGCAGGTTCTTATCTGGCTTGAATTCCAAGATGTGGAAAAGGCTTCCGGCCCCAAAGCAAATTATCTGCTTTCCCAGAGATATCAGCTGTCCTAAGCAAAGAGGAATAAACATCTTTCTGAAGTTTTAAGTAAAACTGAAAGAATTTAACGTTCACAATTCTCTGTAAATTAACTGGACGACAGGAAGGGGCGTTCCGAAGGCATGGTAATGATGCATCTCCCGTTGTTTGTGAGGAAGAGGTATGACCACAGGGAGCAGGGTACAGACTTCAGCTCAGCCCTCACAGGTCACAGAACTGAGCTGGGGCCTAGAAGAAACAGAGCATCCCTGGGCGTGGCAGGGAAGAGAGACAGCTTTGTGGCTGGACCACCTAGACTCTCATTTCCTCTTCCAATTATTTGGGAATTTCTACCAAAAAAAAAAAAAAAAAGTCTCAGATTTGAAGTCCCATTGGGAGGTTAAGCATATCTTTGGACTTGTACTTCCCCAAAGGAGAAATTCTAGAAAACTAAAGCATTCAAATTCCAAGGCCTTTCTAATTCAACACTAAGTACATGGTACCTTTTTGCTCAACTATGTCCCGTGGTGTATCCCTGAGAAGAGATCATAGTTTGTCTGTGACTAACAATGACATAAAGAGCCTTTCTTATATAACAGAATTTAAAACACATAGGAAGGCGATACTGACTGCCACCCTTTGTTATGAGACGGAAGCTCATCAAATGAACAGATTTACTACTTACTGTTAGAAATCCTGACATTTCTGTCACAGGCTTAGACTCTTTAGCACTGTGTTATTGCCTTCGTTTCATCAAAGACTTTCAACAGAGATCTTCAAATAAATATAATTCATACAAGAAGGTGTAACTTTGGACCGTCTGTATTATGCCCTGCCACACACCCCAAGCCTCAGAGAGCTGCTGACATCTCCATTAACAGTCAATGGTGGGTGCCCTTCTACTCACCGGCTCTGTCTCAACACGGTCTTTAGGGGGGGAAGAAAAAGGGGAAAAAAACCTCAAAACTACCAGCTCCCCACCCAAATGCCATCCATCCAAATCCCTGAGCGCAGTGGAAATCTAAGACAAACTCGTTTTATCTGACATAAGTGCTGTATTTAAAAGATTTAGGAGGCTAGAAAGCAATTCTCAAGACAATATTTTACAGATTTCCTCATGTAAGTAGGCTTTTTGGCCAAATGACATCCTCCTACTTTCAACATTCATCAAAGTGAGTCAACCACAAATTATTTATTATTTTTTCCTACAGTGAGTCAATTCCTACAGATGCTATTTTTTTCATTTCCTAAGGTTTAATAATTGAAAAGCAAGCCACATATATGTATGGTTTCAGTTTTAAGCATTTCTCCTACCTGTAGAGCATTTTATAGAAAAAACACTGAAGGCCTAGAGTTATATAGCTGGTTCCCAAAGCTAAAACTGTGATACAGTATTTAATAAGAATTTAAAATGGCATTACTCTAATCATTTCAAGTTGCATGATAAAATCCATCCATCTTTTCTGGTGGCATAAAAGAGGAACTAGGGACCTGTTCCCTACAATGTCCAATCTGAAATAATTCATTCCCCTCTTTTCAGGGTTAGTGTCATGATTACAGTCAGGCCGTAGCTCATCTGCTAACTTTACAGCAAAAACAAAAGCTGGAGATGGTTATTCTTAGCTTCATTTATGCTTTCTTGGCCAGTGCTGTACAAAGGATCTGTGTAGTGGGGGTGATACGCTCTGTCATCAGAGACGCCMATCACAACTTGACGGGAGCACCTTTTAGACCAGCCTTCCSTCACTGACTCACAGCCCTCACAGATAACGGGCTAGCACATCTGCTAAGGGGCACCCCAAGTGACAACTGGCTCAGTCAGTCTGTGAGTTAGGTCCGGCTTGTCATCATACTGGCTGCTCCTTCCACTTCAAAGATTTCCATGACCTCAGAAGAAAATCACCTGATAACTCTTGGGAAGGGAACACAGACAGGCAAGCCCTTTTATTTAAAAAACTAGTTACAGAAAATAATCCCCTAAAATTAAATTATAAAATTCCAGGAACGAGGCTGTCACCACTCCACGAGAAACTTGTTAAAGCACTACTCTAAATATCTAGGACGAGCATATTCAGTCAGAGTATTTGGAGGTGGATAGGAAGGTTTTATTGAAACAGAAAACTCTGAGGCATTTTTGTAAATTTTCACTTCCAGATCTATGTGAAATGCCAGCCATCTGTATATCACCTTCTGCTCTGTCAATACCTGTAGCCTATTAGAGACAGACAGCGTCTATGGGACAGCATGAGTTCCCTCAATGATAGTTTATTTCATTGGGTATAAACATCTTGTGGAAATTTTCCAATTTAACTTTTCTATCACTGTTTAAGAAGTCCCAGTATGAAGACAGAAAGTATACATGTTTAATCTCCCCACATATTCACTTGATTAAAAGTATACGTACTACACTAAGTTGCACTTCTTGTAGCTAATTTTTATTTTTGAGTAATGTTTTAACCTCGATGGAGGACTGCATACTACATTAAATGACTATTCTTGTTGCTAAATTTCAATTTTTGAGTTATGTTTAACCTAACGGAAGGACTGCATACTGACTCCTTTGGCGAGAGATCGGCTTTTTGGTTGAGTGGCTTGTAGCTCCTACCAGGGACTTAAAGCTGTGCAGCTCCGAGTCATTAGTAAGCATCACCCAAACAATGCTAACAACTGCAAGCGCCAACCAAGCTGAAAGTATGAAGGGGATGACAGAAATCATCAATCACTGATATTTTAAACGACCCTTTAAAAGAATAAAGGGCTGGAAACAGCCGCTCTGTTTCTTGAGGATGACCTGACACTCAGTAGATCGCTAGGGACTCCTGGCTGTAGAGCAGCGGGAACTTTTAGCTGGCCGCCAGCACGGGCAGCCACCGACCAAAGCRCTCCAATCTGTTGGCAGCTGGCCTGCAAAGCCCAGTGACAACCCCAGCGCCACCTGGGGACCCACCAAGGAGGACCCAGAACAGGACCAAAAGTCTGGTATCTAAGTACTGGGCTTAGGAAAACACGATGCGCAGGTTCCGCAGCTGCAGGGAGTGAGGTGGGGGGAAGGAGGGAGACAGCAGTACCCAAAGCTTGTGTGGCCTGTCACATAAGCACCAGTTTATCCTGAAATGTGTTAGGGGGCAGTTGAAATCCCAACTCAGGACTCCATTCTCCACTTTGTTCTCTCCCCCCAAGCAGCGCACCCCACTGAGGTAGGAGGTTGTCCCGGTCTCTGGCCCGCTGGCCCCTGGGAAGAAGGAAAAGGATGGAAAGATGCGCTCGCGGGCCACCGTGGCGCCGGAGGTTTGTCGTGGTACCTACCATGGTATTCCTGTCCCGGTACGTAGTAGGTGGGGTTGCCTGCAATGTGCAGGGAAATGAGCACCTCGCCCTGCTCCCCATCCCCTTCCAGCTCCCCATGGTGGGTGCACAGGAAAAAGAAGGGCGAGAAGCGCGGGTAGTAGCCCGTGGCCGCGCGCGCCCTCAGCGTCGCCAGCAGCAGCAGCAGCACGGCCAGGACGAGAGTCCGCGGCGCCCAGCAGCCGCGCTCCATGCCGCCGCGCTCCGTGCCGCCCCGCGCCCCGCGCGCTCTCTCATCCACTTTCGGAGGCACCAGCAAGGAGGAGCCGCGCGCGGGGAAGGCGAGCCGGCGGCGGGCTCGAGCCGAGCGGCTCCGGGCAACCGAGCCCGCGGGGGGAACTTGGCGGGAGACCGAGGCTCCCGAAGTTACTTTGGGCCGCCGGAGCGAGAGCGCGGGGGGACCGGGGCCGCGGGCGCCGAGAGCGCGTCGTCCGCCTCCGAGCGCCGCCGCCGCCGCCGCCGCCGCCGGTGTGCACGCGACGCCCCTCGGCCGGGCTTGGGAAGGCGCCCGCCCCCTCCGCACCTTCTTAAAGCCCCGGGCACCGCCCCCTCCCCCCGCCGCCGCCACACGTGTCCCAGCCGCGCCCCCGCCCCCGCGCCCGTCCCCGCCCCCTCGGGCTCTGCCCGCACCTCCGGCTGCGCCCCGCGCACACGCGCGTCTCCCGCCCACGCCCCGCTCGGCCCGGAAGGGCAGGGCTGCCAGGCTGCGGCGCGAACGAGGAGCAGCTGGGGACCGACGGGCTGCCCAGGGGAACGGGAGCCCCGGGCTCACCGCTGCCTGTTCTGCCAGGACGCGCGGGGAAGCCGAAGGCGGCGGGGACCGCGCMGTTCTTTGTCTGCGCCGGCTGCTCCCCGCGCCCCTCGGGGCCCGCCGTCCCGCAGTCCCCGCGGCCAGCGCTTGTCCTGGGGACCCGCCCGCCAGTGACCCCGAACCGCGACGGTGCCCCGCGCGCGCGAGCCCTTTCCAGCCAGGCCTCGCGGTCCTGCCTCTGCCCCAGCCCGGGTTCTCAGTGGCAGCCAGGCTGAAAGGGAAATTGGGTGACGGTGGGAGTGCCACCCGGAGTGGTGCGGGGCCAGATCGTCGGGCTTCTCGGCCGGCCTTGGGGATTATGGTGAGGGGASCCGACAGGCGAGTTTCGAGGGACTCMGCCTTTACGCGTTGCTATCATATTCCTAAGACAGAGATGGAGGGTAGTAAATTGTAGGTCCGAGTTTATTTCTTCTACATGTCATGCATGACCACTGTCCCTGGCGTGGGGGAGGGGAAGGCATGCAGAGGAGTGGCAGCGGCGATGAAGCGGGAGGTAATGAGCTATCTCACGCAGGACTGCGGGCGAGTGAAACCATCCAGAAGCACGTTTTTTTTTTTAACCGAGCACCGCTGGCAGGAGCCCCGAGGCACCCAGAGATGGGCCAACAGGGCTGCCAGGCTCTAATGCATTTCTCCAGGCTCAGCAGCAAACCAGAATAAGCAAGCCTTGCTTATAAAGAAACCAAGAACCAACCGGTAGTGTCAGAAATGGTAGTCTTTGCCTGAGTTTGAGAGAAGGGCTTCAGGAGGCAAGATCCAAAGGGAGACCTTTGCGGTCATTTCATTGCAAAGGATTTTTTTTCTCTGCCTCTTACCAAAGCAGAGTTTCAGGAGATAGGAAGGACCTAATTGCCTGTTGGTCTCCATTACTTCCAATCCTCCCAAAGTTCAAAAGCTATATATAAAACACACACATTCATACAGGCGACTGATATTACACTGGAGCAAGGTGCCATGCAGGCTACAGGCTGTAATCCTTACTTAGCCAAATGTCATCCTAACACCACCCACCGGAAGAAGCAAAACTTGCCTCATTTCACAGGGGAGAAATCAGAATAGCTTGCCCCAAGTAAGACAAAGGCTGACTCTAAAGGCCCCTGGCCTGCCACTATCTCCAGCCCTGGCTCCGGAGGAAATCAGGACGACAGACCACCTACTTCGGGCAGGCCAGAGAGATGCCTGCCTCCTCCAGCTTAGGTTAGGTTCTGTTTACCTGCAGCAGCCATTATGATAAAGTAGCTGTTTAAATTAAAATTTGAATCCTTCAGTCAACCACAGGTTTAAGTAACCCACGGCTACATATGGCTAGCAGGTATTGAATTAGTGCAGACTTGCAGACTATTAGACAGCACTGTCATATACAGAAGAGAAAAGGCCAATGTGAGGTCTAGTCATTCAGTTACACTTGCCAACTGCCTCCTATATACCAAAGGGCTGGATGCTATGCTCTGAGCTGTAGCCAACGTGTGCTGGGCCACATGGAACTCGGAATCTCGTGCTGGGAGAGGGTAAATTCGAAGAGTAGACACAATTACTTCTGACAGAGGTAAATGTTACACAAAAGCAAAACAGAAAGAGTTTACAGGGCAAAGAGCGTGCTCTCCACCAAGGAGTCAGGAAACGCTTCCCTGAAAGAGTGCAGGGGAGCTGGAACTTTTCAGTGTGGAAGGCCCTGTGAACATGTGGGCATGTGGGAGGAACACTGCGGCCAGGAAACCAGAGTCCAAAGGCCCCGAAGCAGCACTGTGCATGGACATTCAAGGCTCAGGAAAACAGGAAGGATGCTGGGGGGGGGGGGCTGAAGCAACAGATTCAGAACACCTGGTGATGCGGAAACTCAGGGACAGGGATGATGGGAGTAGAAGGCCAAAAGTTAGGCTTCTGACTTCTCACCAGCTTTTAAAATACATACATACATACATACATACATACATACATACATACAATAATTTATAGCACAGTTTCTAGCACATTATGAAAGAATGTTAACTCATTCATTAGTTCACGGCATGATAATTGAACAATTACAGTATGCAACACCCTTTGTTAAGCTCAGGGGAAAATCAGTTCCTGCTCCATCGATGTTACCTTTCAGTGGGAGAGACAGATACCAATTACTATGATCAATTATAGAGTTACAGAATTGGTATGTGCACTTGGGAAGTAAAAAGTAACAGGAAAAAGAGGGCAGYATTGACTTAAGTGAGRAAGGAGCTGATACTAAGATCTACAAGGAGCTGACTTAATGAAGGAAGGAAGGGGGTGGGTSAGGGAGGGCAAAACKTCTCTGTGCAAGAAAGAACCTGGCAGAAGGGACATGARCRCTCTTGACACTGGATGGGCGTGGCTCGTGCAGACTGAGAGCTACCATTGYCATTGTGGGCAGTGCAGATCACTGTAGGATTTGCCTCTCAGTGGAGAGTGTGGTCTTTATCCTGAAGACAAGGGTGGGCAGGGAAGACATGGTAAGCCAGTGCCTATTGTGGTCGTGGCATGTACCTAAAAGAGCACCCCCATTATACAGCAGTGAAAGTAGGTGCCAGGGAAAAGCGAGACTGCAACCAGTTAACGCGAGAGTTAATGATTCACAGAGATGAGGGGAAAAAAACAGAAGCATCCAGATCCGCACCTGTGGGCCTGGGTAACAGCGTGGGTGATAGGTTTGCAGATGAAAATAAAGGGGACAGATGTGTTTAGGACCACTGATGATGCTCGGGCTTTCGCCTTTTGGTAAGTTGTGGCCACCAGGGAAGCTATTTTTTTAAGTCTTTCTTTTTTTTATTTAAGTGAATAAAGTGTAAATTAAACATATCAATGGGGTGTACAAGAAACATTCATTTGAGCTGGAGAGATGGCTCAGTGGTTAAGAGCATTGACTGTTCTTCCAGAAGGAGCAGAGTTCAGTTCCCAGCACCTACAGGATGCTCATATCTGTTCCAGGAGATCTGCCACCCTCTTCTTACCAGGCATGCACGTGCAACACAGATAGAACATAGACACAGGTAAAATACATGAAGTGAATTACTTTTACACAGTGTCATGGAGCGCCTGGGTAAGCTGCATCCCCAGAGCATTAGACAGAAGTTTCCACAGCCATTTGAACAATCACTTTTCCCCAGGGCATAGAGTGGACCTCAGCAGGGTGTTTGGGATGATTTTTTTCTTTTGCCTGTTTTTAAATTTTATGCAAATGGAATTATACATTATATTTTATTTCATATCTGACTCAAAGATCATGCCTGTTAGAGTACCTATGCTGTTGCATGTGGCAAAGGATTTTTCATTTTCATGAATATATATCATAGACAAAATCACCATTCATTGTTAATGTAGTTTTGAGTTGTTGTCATTTTGGAAATATGTTTAACTTTTGGATATTGTTCAGCTCTAAGCACTGTGGCTTGAAACACTCTCGCATACATCTTTTGGTGAGACAAATGTCCAGACATGAGAGGGAGAGTAGATTGTTGGGGAAGAAACCTATTTCAATACACTGGCTCAGCAGAAATGAAGAGGAGTCCTTACATGTTGAAGGTGAYGTAAGCCCAGGAATCCCTAGATAACAGAGCCTCCAGCCCACCCAGCACTTTGATACATCTGCTCACTTCGGTAGTCCTTGGATTTCCTCCTTGGTGACCATGTGGGGCGTGGGACAGGAGATAAAGCTTAGGTCCAGGTGGGAGGGATGATAGGGCTGTGCGACTCAGAGTGGCTTTGCAGATCAGTTCACACACACTAGTGCTGGCCTGGAGATATATACTGAACAGGGTGTTAGAAGTTTTCACGGTAACTCCCAAATGGCGTTTTGTGTTTATAGTAATTCATCTTAATTATACCCCACGAACGTGTCTGTCTGTGACAGAGTACAAAAGGTTCACAAGGCATAAGGAGATACATACATGAAGCTGTGACCCATCCCCAGATCTCTAGACCCTCGGCAGAAGAGTGAACTAGAAAAAACATGTTTTCTGCATTGATCTTAATCTCCAGAGGGTACAGACTCTAGGGAACCATCTCTCTCAAACTTAAAACAATAGTTTAAGAAGTTCTGGCTCCAATCACACTTTCATTTTGCTGGAAAGGTCTCAAGCCAGGAATTTGTTTCCTGTGTTTAAACAGTCCCTACACACCTTAAAATGTCCCTACCCAACTTGCAGAAACAAGTCTCTCTCCAGGGAGGGAAAGGGCAAAAACTCCCAAGTCAAGCTTCAAAAAATTCCGAAAGCTAAGGAGTAGTGAAACACCTGCCCACAATTAAAAACAAACAAACAAACA
>BDUI01001010.1:117772-143308 GCA_002335545.1 Apodemus speciosus
TTTTTTAACCCAAGTCTGTTTACTACAAACGTGAGCTTTCCCAATGGCCTCATGCTATCCCCTGATGACCGTGGACTATGGAAGGAAGACCTGAGAGCACACACAGTTCTCACAGCTAATTCTGCCTGCTGAAGGAGGGCCCATGCTCAGTTAACTGGTAGGGTGGCTCTACTTCTAACCAAATGCAAAAGATAAAACTTCAGAGGTTGCTGGTGTTTGCCACCAAGGGCAGCAACTGAGTCAAGTAGCACTTCAAAGATGTTTATATATGGACCCTATGGGTGATTTTCCAGTGACAAATTTCAAGTTTTTTTGACACGTTCTTAGAGCAAAACTCACTTGGAATTAGTTTTATTTTGGAAAAGTGTTAAGTTAAAGTTTGTATACACCAATGATATATGAAATGTATTTTAAAATATCAATAATCTTTAAGTTTAGAGTCTAAGCAAATTTAATATTGTTCAAGGTCAGTCAAGAAACCAGAGGGTCACTGCTTACATGAAAATGGAGTCTGTAAAGCACTCCATGAAATAGTGACATCTCCTCCTGGTCAGTTTCATTTTAATTTGTTTTAATTTTTAAACTTATTTTATTAATTTGTGTGTATCAAGATTTTCCTCTCATATATATGCATAGGCCATGTGGGTGCTGGGAATAGCACCCAGGTCTTCTGCAAGAACAAGTGCTCTTAACTTCTAAGCCAAGTCTTTAGACCTTCTAGTGCATTTTAGAAGCATCTTTAGCACACATTTGGAAGTTGCACTGAAGTCCATTAACAGTTCTCAGTAGAGAATTCAGGGGCAGAGATCTAATTATTCACCTGTTATTAAAGCTTCTTGAGTGATTTGCTTCAAGAGCTTCATGAGAAACTCTCATTTGACGTTGCCTGGGAACCCACAGGCCACACTGGCAGGAGAAGCAGGTAGGCTAACTGCAGATGTCCAGTCTCTCCTCCCACCCCACCAAGTCTAATACCTCAGTCTCCCCCTAGCTCTGCAGACCACCTGCTTCAGCCTCCCTTTCCTCTTCTGTCCCCCCTCTCCAGCTGATGTCACAGATCTTCAACTGCAACCTTTCTTCCCACACAACCTATTGTCCCAGCCCACAACTCCATCATTCCCTGGGAAACTTGCCAGCCAAGCATGCCAGAGAAGCAAGTAGACCAGCAAAGCACATGCAAGCCTCATCTTTACTCTCCTTCCTTTCCTCCAAATCCAAAGCCCCAGTCTCATTCCCAGCTCCTTAGCAGACTGCCTGATGTGGCCTCTCCTTTCTTCTGCCCACATTCCCAGTGAGCTAAGCAGACCCTGGCAGAACACACTGTTTTCCCCAAGCCCATTCCCATTACTAAATGCCAGATCCCAATACTAGAAACCTATTCTACCTGGAGACCCTAGTTGCCACAATGGGCAGGAACTGAGAAGAATTTCCTATTAGGCAACACACAGTCAACACACTCGCTGAAGGACGAAAGAAGGAAATAGAATCCAGAGAATAAACGACCCAAAAAGGGGAAGACTAGTTATCAGCACCTAGAATTACAATTATGTCAAACCCAGATGCTTAGACATCAACATAAAAACACAATCAATAAAAACCAGAACAACTTGTCTCCATTAAAGACCAGCAACCCTGGTCTTTATAAGGTATAGCTGAACACAGGACAAGGACCCTAAAATAGTCTTTATGAATATGATAGAGGTCTTTAAAATAGCAATGACTAAATCCCTTAAATAAAACTATGGAAACATAAACAAAGGGTGGAAGGAAATGAATAAAACATTTTGAGGCCTGAATGTGGAAATGGAATCAGCAAAGAAAACCCAAATCCAGGTTCCAAAGAGAACCTGGAAATGAAAACTTTAGGAACTTGAACAGGGGCCTCAGAGGCAAGCCTCACCAACAGAATACAGGAGATGGATGAGAGAATCTCAAGCATTGAAGATAAAATAGAAGAAATAGATAAATGTTAAATCTAAAAACATCCAGAAAATCTGAGACACTATGAGAATGAATGAACTGAGACACTATGAAGAATAGGAATAGAAGGAGAAGAACCCTAGAAAAGTTCCAAAAAAATACTTTCAACAAAATCACAGGGGGAAATTCCCTTAACCTAAAGAAGGAGATGCATAACAAGGTACAAGAAAGCATATATAGCACCAAATAGAATGGAACAGAAATAAAATTCCCTCCCAGCACAAAATAATCAAAACAGTGTTAAAAGCTGCAAGCAAAAATRCCAACTAACAAATGAAGGCAGAACTCTTAGAATAACATCTGGTTTCTCAATAGAGACTCTTAAACCCAAAAGGGCCTGGACAGATGATGAACAAAGTCTAAGAAACCACAGATACCAGTGCAGACTATTATACACAGAAAAACTTTCAATTACAATAGATAGAGATAAAAGTCATTCCATGATAATCCCAATTTAAGCAGCATCTATCTTTGAATTCAGCACCCACAGAAGGCATGAGAAGAAAAAATTCCATCTGAAAAGGTTAAACATACCAACAAAAGCACAAAGAATAAATAATCCCAGACCAGCAAGTCCAAAGATGAGAGAAAAACATACAAACCACAAAAACAAAATAACAGGAGTCAACAAACACTGCTCATTGATATTTTTCAACATCATTTAGCCTCAATTTCCCAATAAAAAGACACAGACCAACAGAATGAATAAAAAACCAGGATCCATCCTTATATTCCATCCAAGAAACACACCAAAACAGACGTTGCTTTGTTGATGTCAGAATAAGACTGATGTAGCATTTAATATCTGAAAAAATAAACTTCCAATCAAAACTAATCAGAAAAGTTTGGGAAGGACACTAAACACTTATCAAAGGGAAAAAAATCTGCAAAAGGGAAATTACAATTCTTAAAATCAATGCTCCAAATACAAGAGCACCCAAGTGCATGCAAGAAAGAACACTAAAGCTTAAGCCACATACTGGCCCTCACACTCTGATAGTGGGTGATTTCAAAACCCCTTTCTATCCCATAGGCAGAACATCCAGACAGTAACTAAATATAGAAATACTGAAGCTAACTGGACTTATAAACCAAGTGGATGCAACAGATATTTATAGAACATTTCACTCAAACATAAAAGAATATACCTTCTTCTCAGCAGCTCATAGAACTTTCTACAAAATTGACCACATACCTGCATATAAAAGAAATCTCAACAGATAGAAAAAATTGAAATAATACCCTGCATCCTATCTGATCACCACAAATTAAAAATGAATTATCAACAACAGAAACAACAGAAAGTCAGCAAACTCATAGAAACTGAACAACTCACTCCTGACTCTTCCACAATGAAGATGGTCATATTGGATGGCTGCATGTAGAAGAGACCAAATAGATTCATCCAGCACAAAACTCAACTCCAATGGATCAAAGACCTCAACGTAAAACAAGTTACATTGAACCCCATATAAGAGAAACTATGGAATATCCTTGAACTCATTGGCACAGGAAAAGGCTTTCTGAACAGAAAACACCATTAGCACAGATTCTGAGGCCAACAATTAATAAATAAGACATCATGAAACTGAAGAGCACAGCAAAGGACACTACAAAGACATTTGCTCAACCATGCTCATTGCGGTTGTATTCATAATAGTCAGAAATTAAAAGCAACCTCTTAACAGATTAATGGATAAAGAAAATGTGCATGCTTAAAGAAATGTTCAACATCCTTAGTCATCGGGGAAATGCAAATCAAAATAATACTGAGATTTCACCATATACTAATCAGAATGGCTGAGATCAAAAACTCAGGTGACAGCAGATGCTGGTGAGGATGTGGAGAAAGAGGAACACTCCTCCATTGCTGGTGGGATTGCAAGCTGGTACACTCTGGAATTCATTATGGTGGTTCCTCGGAGAATTGGACATAGTATTACTGGAGGACCCAGCTATAGCACTCAGACATATACCCAAAAGATGCTCCAACATCTAACAAGGACACATGCTCCACTATGTTCATAGCAGCCTTATTTATAATAGCCAGAGGCTGGAAGAACCCAGATATCCCTCAATAGAGAAATGGATACAGAAAATGTGGCACATTTACACAAAGGCGTACTACTCAGCTATTAAAAACAATGACTTCATGAAATTCACAGGTTAGTGGATGGAACTTGAAAATATCTGGAGTGAGGTAACCCCATCACAAAAGAACACACATGGTATGACTCACTGATAAGTGGCTATTAACCAAAAAGAAGCTCGGAATACCCACGATACAACGCAGAGACCATAGGAAACCCAAGAAGGAAGAAGACCACACCCAAGTGTGGATACTGCAGTCCTACTCAGAAGGGGGAAGAAAATAATCTTGGGAAGTAGAGGGAGAGAGGGATCTGGGGGGGGGAGAGGAGGGGGAGGGGAAAAGTGGGTCTGGCTAGATATGGGAAGAGATGGAGGAAAAGTACAGAGGGTCAGGAATTTGAAAGGAGGTGTGTGGCAGTGGGGGAGGGGGAACTAGAGGTAGCCACTAGAAAGTTCCAGATGTCAGGGACCCAAGAGGTTCCCAGGACCCAACAAGGAGGACATTAGCCGAGATACCTAACAAAGGGGAGAGAGAACTGGTTGAAGGTTGGGGCCACCCATCCACCTCAAAAATATTAATCCAGGATTCCTCCTGTCAAARRGAAGTGCATGAATAAAGAGTGGAGCAGAGACTGAAGGAAAGGCCATCCAGAAACTGCCCCACCTAGGGATCCAGACCACCTACCGACACCAAACCCAGGCACTATTGCTGATGCCAAGACACATTTACTTCTTCTATATACCTCCTTTCAAGTTCCTGACCCTCTGTACTTCTCCACCATCTCTTCCCATATCTGATCAGACCCACCTTTTCCCCTCTCCCTCCTCTCTCCCTCCCAGAGCCTGACCAATACAGATGCAGATGAACACAGAGAACCCAGTGGGGAAGTTAGGGCAAGGACTGAAGGAGCTGAAGGGGTTTGCAAATGAAGCTCCAAGTCATAGGAATGAGTTGTCTCTAAAACAGTTGTGGTCAAAGACGTCACATGGAAACCCATGAACAGCCCACGCTGTTGTAAGGGTCTGTTGTTGAAGACAATACCCACACCCCTCAGTACACACGGAGATGAGCCGGTACCTATATAGAGCCTTCGCCCCTACAGCTAGTGTTATTGCTACCAGAAGGTATTGTGCACTGGTCAAAGGAGAAGCACAAACACCAACACAGACCCAAACCCTTGGGTCTGTAATAATTTCCTGCCTGTAAGATATGGTTGTGCAATGGAGACACAGAGATCGCAGGGGTAATCAATCAATAGCTGATTGGATTTAAGGCCCATTCCACGAGATGGAACCCATACCTGACACTTTTTGAGTGACCAGTACCTTGAGACTAGATAGCTTAATGCCCGAGGCTAACACTGAAGACTACTGTTTTACTAAAGGAACCGAGCTATAAAACGGCATCTAATGACCTTTTGTTATACTCATAGATAAGTGCCCTGCCCAGTCACCATCAAAGGAGATTTCTGTCACAGCAAGGAACAAATACACAGTCCCAACGCCTTTGCAGAAAGCCAATGGTCTTGGAATGCTTGGCCATAACTGGAGTATCTCCATCAAATTCCTCCACAGAGCTCAGGGAAGCCAGATGGGGGATGGAGGGCACCAAGCAAACAAGGCCTTCTAAACACAACAGTCCTGACCTCACAGCGTCAGCGCAGCACACGTCGGGTCTGTGCATTGTGCTGGGGCCTGTGCATCTATATCCGGGTCTGGGCGGAGGGAACGGGTCTGTGTATCAGTATCTGTTTCCTGTGCCTTTTCCTTCTGCTTGTTTTGTCCTATTCCTGTCTGTTCRTTGTTTTATATGATTTCACTTTATCATTATTGTTAAAAAGCTTGTTTGTTTTCTAGTGAGAGGCAGAAAGGGGTTGCTCTGGATGGAGGGGAGGTGTGGAGGTACTTGGAGGAGCAGAGGAAGAGGAAACTGCAATCAGGATATATCATATRGAAAGAAATCTATTTCCAATAAAAGAAAAAAATCTCATTGATGGAAGCACTTTGCTTATCATTTTATATTACTCCCTCTGAACAAAACACCGATCCTGAACTTTCTGCTTTGGAAGGGCAGGTGTTGTGGTTTGGACTCAAGGTCTGGTACATACATTAAGCATGTGCTCTGCCCCTGAGCTACATGCTCAACACTCCTGTGTGTGTGTGTGTGTGTGTGTGTGTGTCCTTTAACAGTTTGGTGATGCCAACTGAGCAGTGTGGCTGTGAAAAGCAGGTGGGGATTTATGCAAGAACCACCACAACAAACCACTTATTTTATAAGTAAAGTTACAACCACGTAGATGTTTCAGCTGAATGCTTTTAAGCATGATAGCCATGTCACCAAATCCACACTGATTTTTTGCTGTGAGCCYGATTGTAAGCAAAAGATCCACTGTCCTAAGGTATTCTATACTCCCACTGTCTTGTAGATTTTGACTGGCAATCCCCAATAGAGTCCTTCTATTCCCTGAGATGAAGTGTAATAATAATGAAAAATGTCCCCCAAAGGAGCTACAGAACTAATGCATGCTTTCCAGAAGACCAAGTGCTCCCCTCCCCTCCCTGTCCATAACTGTTGACATCCCCTTGAGCTGCATTGCCGAGACTCTTCTGTCAGGTTTTTGCAGCACATCCATTCTGTTCAACTCAAGTCCATGATCACTCAACTCCCCARTGACTTAGGGAATTTTTAGTCTGAAAACAAATGTCAGTGTGAGGAATATGAGGTAAGAGAAGGAACTCACGAGGGAGGAGCAGGGGGAGGCACACAAAAAGAGAAATGATCAACTGTGGCTTCGCCCCTGCACTGAAGTGCGAGGGTAAGAGGAAATAGAAACACCCAGAAGAGCTGTCATCTGAGTATCCGGCAATGGTTCACTTGTAATGAATCCTGAAACACAATTCTCTTAGTTTCTTCTGACCTCTCTTCCTCTCAGGTGCAAGATTAAAAACAATATTGCTTAGATATTGTCCACAAGAGTGGTGCTCAAGAATAGGGAATAAATGTAGAATGAGCTCAAGTCATCGTGTGTATGTGTGGGTCATGGGTATGTGGGCATATTCATGTGTGTGCAGGAGATCCAGTTGTTGTGAATGTGTATGTGGAAGCCAGATATTGTTGTTCAGGTGCCATCTCTCTCGGGTCTCTCACTGGCTTGAAACTTACCAATGGGCTAAGCTGGCTGGCCTGAAAAATCCCAGGAGTCCACTTGTCCCTGCCCATTCATGAATATGACTGCAAGTACACACCTCCACAGACGGCGTTGTCTTAAGCAGCAGGCTTTGGTGGTCTAACCCAGGTCCTCTTGCCTTCCTGGCAAGTGCTTTGCTGACTGAGCTATCTCCCAGCCCTCACGGTCATTTCGGTACATCTCTATCACACTGCAAAATCCCAAGAGCATACCCTGAGCTCTGATGGATGGACATAGCCATGAAGAGAAGGGGGAAAGGCATCTTTTCTACCCTTGGCAAATGAAGGGACAACAAATTAAACTAAATAATAAGCCAAGCAAGTATAAATTGCAAATGGATTCTTCAATAAAACAAAAAGTGTTATCAAATAGTAAGATGATGATTGTCTGAAGAGAGCCACTGGTCTTTAAGTATTTTCCTGGAGGGTTTCTCCTCCTCTCTTCCCCATTCCCAGAACCTTCTCTTTCTTTTGGTTCTGTGAGTAAGAAAATGGAATAGAATAGCTGTTTGAGATCCCAAGTCCTGGATGACTTTATCCTGAGATTGGATCCAAACACAAAGATTCCCTTTCCTGTGATGCTGTCTTCATGGTAAATACACGTGCTAGTGCCCGTCCCCTCTAGATCTGCAGGAAGCGCTGATGAGCTTCTTGATGTATACAGATGTGTACTGAGGACTTGATGTATACAGATCCGATAAATATGACCTAATATTGACTGTATTCCCCTTTTTGCTTGTGTCTTTCTTTGTAGGTACACGTGGGGATATGCACACGGGTGTGTATGTAGGAGGTTGGTGCACACACATATGTGCTCATGTATATGGATTCCAGAGAACACCTTGGGTGCTATTCCTCAGGTACTATCTTCTGTAAACGTGTGATAGGGCCTCTCTTTGGCTTAAACTCACCGAGTAGGCTAGACCAGATGAGAATTGAGTCCAGGGATCCACCCATGTCTGCCTCCCCAGCCCTGGGGTTACAGTTCCATCACCATCCCTGGTTCATGTCAACATGAGTTCTGGGGGAATCAAACCCAGGTCCTAGGCATGTGCTTTACCCACTGAGCTATCTCTCCAGCTCTTCCAGAATGCCTTTCAACTGGATAATTGCCTTTTCTTGAATGATGCACAGCATGAGCACCAGAAAGGAAAAACACACAGTGGGTCTCTATCAACAGTTACTGGGTGACTTAAACCTGTCACTGAGAGCTCAGTGCGGCCACCCTGCTGTGGAAGAGCATCTGTGTGAACAACAGATAAAAGTTTTTGCTTTTAAGTTTTTAAAACTCCAAAAGGACTGCTTCTAAGCAAGCATTACAAATGTTGAGTTGGCCCTTGCCTTCGGGGAGTTTGAGGGAATGGAGTTTGTACTTTGGAGCTTAGCAGAACATTAAAGGCTGTATATCTCTTTCCTGCCACAGTGCCCAAGCAGAAAGATCATCTCTCATTTTAAAAAGCTTTCATGTCTCAAGGGCCCTTGACCCCACAGCTTCATTTTGTATGAGTTGTATATTGTTATTTGTTTGGAGGGTTGRATTACATTTATCTTTTTAATGTTTTTTCTTTGGTCTCTTTTTTTGGGGGTATTGCTCTATTGAGAAAAGAGCACATTAGGTTCAGAACTCAGTTAATATTCATTAAGGACAAAAATATCTTCAGTGAGTTTTTTAAACTTGATAGATAATAGATCAACCTAAATGTGTTTTTAAAAGACTGCTCTTAAAACTATTTTTAAAGGTTAAGGATACTGCTGCACAGCATGTACATTAGTCATTTTGTTTTGCAGGATCTCACTGTGCAGCCTTGATGGTCTGGAAATTCTTAGTAGCCCAAACAAACAGGCCTTGAATTCATACAGAGATCCTCCTGCCTCTGCCTCCCAAATGCTGTGATCAAAAGTATGTGCCATTCACCACACCTGGCAGTGGTTCATTTCATGCACGCGCTGTAGGAAATGACAGAGTAGGATGCTACTTGTTCTATCAGATTAAAGTAACAGCTAAAAGCTTAGCTTGGGGTGGAGCAATTGTGTTTCTCTACATGAGACAACCAGTGGGTTCCAGTGCCTTGTGAGCACATTCTGATTCTCCCAGACTGAAACTTCATATTCTCCACAAAGCTAATCATTTTTATTACTTCACAGGGGGCATTCTGAAATGAACCCAGGTTTTGGTTAACTCCAAGTGTGTGGTGGTGAATGCTGTGGTGATGAGAACAATTTGGCTGGTACTAAGYTGTCAGCTGTTGCACTGACAGGGTAAATGGAAGCATCGGTAACATGTCAAACACTGCCACAGTGCTTTTTGAAATGAGTTTTGTTTTGGCAGACTTTCTGAAAAGATCTTCAGACCCCTGGTGATTGTGGATCACACTTTGAAAAGCAGTGCTCTGAAAAGTCATGTTGCTATCCCATATAATCAACAAAACAAAATGATAAATTGATCAGATTGTCTTTTGTTCCCAAATGAAGTGTCAGAGTGAGCCGGGCRGTGATGGCACACACCTTTAATCCCAGCACTTGGGAGGCAGAGGCAGCCGGATTTCTGAGTTTGAGGCCAGCCTGGTCTACAGAGTGAATTACAGGACAGCCAGGGCTATACAGAGAAACCCTGTCTCGAGAAAACAAACAAACAAACAAACAACAACAAAACGTGTCAGAGTGAATAAAATCACTCACCATCTGTTTTTAAATYATCTTTAAAATTTTGTTTTGTAGAGCTTATAAGCTAGTAACATGTGAGATGAAATAAAAACTCAATGTTGTTTACATAACAAATGAAATAGCATGTGTAGAATCATGGCTACAGTATCTGGGAAGGYTTTGTCTCTACTTTACTCTTRGCCAAGTATAAAATCAGGGCTTTAAAGAGGTTGGGTGTGTGGGCATAGCTCAACAATAGGCATTTGTTGAACATGCAAGAGGCCCTGGATTAAATCCCTAAGACCACCAAGGAGAGAGGGAATGGAGAAAAGATAGGAAAGGAAGAGGGACACATACATGCACCTTCATCTGTGCCATACACACACACACACACACACACACACACACACACACACACACAGAACAGTGGGGGTTAAATTTTATTTTGTATTTTGACTACCTAAATAAAACTGTTAATAACACAATTCAATTTTAAGTAGTCTTTAATAGTATTAATTAAAAGTCAATGCAAATAGTAAAATTATATATACAATTAAGTTTTATTTACAAAGACTTCAGTTCATACAGACCACAAACTACAGTATCTAAGTAGTCATATAAAATGAATATAAGATTATGTGTACATGCATATATGCTGATCAACATCATCTTTTCTACTGCAAACACAACAGAAGGATGAAGAGAAACATTGTAGACAACTCTGTGAGGATGTGAGTCTGCTCAAGATTCTCCTCCAAGTATCATGTTCCCAAATGTGTTTTTCAACACAACCTTAATCTCTGTCAGTCACCAGCTGAAAAGCTGTGTTGTAGAACACAAGAAAGACAGGCATTTTTTCTTTATTAATGTGTTCTGAGCTGGCTGGGAGGCACGGCTTGAATGCTACGGAGCAACCTGCGCTGGACAGCAGCTCTCTGGAGACTGTTGAAGGTGAAACCTCAGTTTGTGGCATTTGCCAATTTCATAATAATAAATATTTTTCACTCAGGGCCCATTTCAAGCAAACATGTTTTATAGCCAGATTGTAAGAGTTCTGGATGTTTGATATTTAGCAATCTCAAGCTCTTACAGCTGGCAAGAGATGGCAAGAACAAGGCCCGCTAGCATTAGCGTGAGCTTGGAGCAAGAATCTGCAGCAATCAGGCAACAGCTTCAATGACAGCTAAGCCACAGAAAGTGCTGATTTATAAGTACACGGAGGCCCAGGRAAGGGACTTGATTTCCCAGGAGCATCCAGTGTCACCGGATCACACATYATTGTATTTTCCCTTAACAGTCGAGCTGTGGTTCTCAAATGCTGCTCTGTGTTTAAATCACCTGGAGAATGTCAAGAAACTCCAGCTCAGTGACCCTCCTCGGGCTACTGCCTCAGAAAGTCAAAGCAAAGCTCTAGACATTGTGTTTCTAAGGAAGTGTGGCAGGTAGTTCTGAGAGGCTCTGAAACTGCAACACAGAAATATTGTACGAATATGCTTTCATTTTAATCCCAGATGTGAGACATGGGGCTGCTTAAGATTGCCCCACAGCAGCTAGCTACGATTTGCCTCCTGCTCTAGCAGGGACATGACTTTGCCAGTTGTAGGTAGTTTCTGCGAGTGTGTGACATTTAGAATTCTAGAGACTTTTCAGAGTCTATATACATGGTTGTTGGTTGGTTGCTGTTTATTGCTGTTGGTCAGTTTGTAAAGTAGTCATGTACAAAGAAAAAAACAAAAGGAGTTAGCCAAAGATCAAACTTACCCCAAGGAACTCAACGTACTTAACTAGTAGGGAGTAGTCTAATGATAAGTCTTCCCCTCTATCCTTTTTCCTCTCCTATCTAGTTAGGGGGTTGAAAGGGTGGAAGAAAGAAAGCTCACAAAATAGCAGAAGAAAACTACAAGGATAGTTGAGAAAAATAACGAAAGGGAAGGGAGATTGCTTCCWCTTGTGCCGGGCTGGCCCCCTTACTCTCTGGACTGGCAAGAAACTCCATCTGCCATTGAAAATGCAGATAACTCAAAGACACCATCCCGCTAGCATGTTTGTTTCTTCTTGATCATTTGTCTGTTATACATCCTCGTATTTGCCATTTTTTACAATTCAGTTAAATACACATTGGACAGGTGTTTGCTTGCAGTGTCCTGGGTCTCTTGTCTCATGTCAAGGACACCAAGGCAAACCTAACAATTTCACAATAAGGAGTTCAGAACTCAGAGGGGTAGGCATGAACAAAGAGTTTCAGTGCGATGTGAACTAGGTTAAAGCTGTCCCAGATGCCATGGAGTCATGGAAGGTAATCAGTTCAGTCTGAGGTATCTCTCCAAGAGAACTGATATCTGAGGTAATTGTAAGGGAGCTGATAGACGGGAACAGTTCTAGGAGTTGGGGTGTTGGAGTTAACTCATAGAGAAATGTCTATGCCAGAATCTCCTTTCCAAAACACAAATTTAAACAACACTGACATTGTGCCTTACCTCATTAAGAATGGTCATCATCAACAAAATCAATGATAATAAATTCTGGTGAAGATTCAAGGGTAGAAGGCAGTGGGGGGGCAGGGTCAGGCTTTTACACTATTGCTGGAAATGTGAATTAACCTAGGAAGCATGGAAGTCAATAGGAAGTCCCCCCCCCAAAAAAAAACCCAAACAACTAAAAGTAGAACTCTAAATAGAACTATACTACATGATCTAGCTATACTATTCCTTGATATTTACCTGAAGGAATCTAAGTCAGCAAATAATGGAATATCTGCATATCCACTCCCAATAACAAAGGTTAGACTCTGCCTAGGTGCCCATTAGTAGGCATGAATGGATTAAGAAGATATGATATACACATACAACATTATTATTCAGTCCTAAAAAAGAAAAAAGTGCATAGTTTGTAGGAAAATGGAGGATACTGGAAATTATAACGTTAAGCAAAAGAAGCCAGACTTAGAAAGACAAATATTACAAATTTTCTCTTCTATGTAGAATCTAAATGAACAGTAAAGTCATACAAATAGAAGGGGGACTTTTGGCTTTGGGAGACAAGAGAGTAGACAGGAGATGAATATAAATGGTATTTATCTCCCTAAGCATTTACACTTATGCTTCTTAAAACTATTAGTTTTATATGAAAGGTAGAAATCCCATTTCTTGTTCCCTCCATTGCCTAGTCACCACACTGTGATGTGTCTCTCCACAGTGCATGTGTCAAACTCTTATGTGAAGTGAGACAGTATCACTGAGGCCAGTGCCTGAACGAGAGATACCCAGGAGCTTCATGGGTACTTTCCAGCATCTGAGATACAGTGACATGTTGTCAACCTCACCATCAGGCTTCATCAATCATGGAGGCCTTACCTTGGACTCCCATGCTCTAAAACTGGAAGCAGTAAGTTTACATCATTAAAAGTTCCCAGTACAGCAGATCTGGTGTTTTCAGACCAGGTTCATGAAAGCATCCATTTCTTTCTAAATGTCTAAAAGCTACACACTGAATTCTGGGACCACCTTTCAAGTGCTGTTTGCAAATTGGGATTAATTTGTATTAATCTCATTTGTTGCATAGTTAGGTGATTTTGTCAATCACAAATTAGCAACAAGATGTGACTAAGTCCTATAGAAAACTGGTCAAAGGAAAGGCAGAGTTCAACATAATTGTCAACCCTTGCAATACTTATGGAAGCTTTGGCTCTGCCTTCAGTAGCCTCTCATTACATTATGTTATGTCTTTCCAGTTCAGAATCTGATATCACCAAGCTGAAAGAAGCTTCAGCTTAAAATCTTCTTAAACATGCATTAAACGTCTGTTATATGACATTGGCAGAGAACAATGAAACAATCCACATCTTCTAAGGACCGTAGCTCCTTTTCACAGCTCTTTCCTGGGAATAAGAAAGTCTACCGCAGCTCCCCAGCCAACTTTCCTCTCTGTCTGGCAGAACTTGGGGAGGCTGCTAATTGCTAATTCTAAACAAGTCCCTGTCAGGGGAAGTGTGGAATCATGACAAGCTCAGACTAATTTTAGGGGGGGTGGAATAGACATTAGGAAGGCAAATGCCACTATTACTAAAACCWGCAATCTGCACTAGCATTTGCTATGCATACTTTCTGCAGTGTTAGGGACTGGGCTAAAATGCACTGTATCATTTAAAAAGAACTCCAGTACATTTTGTCCATTTAGCAGAATTGTGCAGCRGGTGATAGTTAATGCAGAAAATCACAACTGCTTTAAGTGCTGAGAATAGCGTCAGTAGAGTGCCACGCCCAAATCAAGCCAGTCAGTATCCAGCATGGAAAGGGGAGGGGCTCCCAAACCCTCACCCCAAACTGAGGAGCTATGAACGCTCCATAGCTTTTGGGGAACAGAGAATCAGTTTTCCTTAAGGGTACAGCTCCTAGTAGGTCAACCACACTCTGTTTCACTGGATGGTCCCACACCCAGGAATATATAGACAGTACAAGTAAGAGCTGATGGATTGTTAAAAAAGGATACAAGGTTGGGTCAATACACAAGTAGAGGTGGATGACTCAGAGGCCTAGGGTAGAACCAAAGACTGATTTTTTAAAAATGTCATCGAAGTGGTTCCTAATGATATCCTGCTCTACTCTAGGATAGGCGCCCAGCTCAGGTCCTCAGAGGGGCTTCATCCAGCAGCTGATGKGAGCAGATGCAGAGACCCACAGCCAGACATTAGCTGGAGCCTGGGCACCTCCACAGAGGAGGGAGAGGAAGGGTGTAGGAGCCAGAGGGTCAAGGGCACCATGAACACAGCCCAYGGGATCCACTACGCAGGCCTCCTAGTAACTCACAGAGATTGAAGCGGCAACCATGGAGCCCGCGAGGTCTGTACCAGGGCCTCTGCATCTGTGCTGTATTTCTTTAGCTTGGGGTTTTTGAGGGACTCCTAACCGTGGCTGTGGGGGTGTCTGACCCTTTTTGCCTGCTGGTGGGACATTCTATTGGATTGTCTCATACAGCCTTGATGTGAGGGTTTGTGCCTGGTCTTATTGCATCTTGCTGTGCCTAGTTTGATGGATCTCACTGGGAGGCCTGTTCTTTTCTGCAGGGAAATGGAGGATCTGGGAGAAAGAGGAGGTGGGAGAGGATTGGAAGGAGGGGCGTGAAGGGAGGCTGCGGTTGGGATGTATTGTATGAGAGAACAAACAAACAAACAAACAAATATATAAATAAATAAATGTGAATTCTAGACAAATAATACAAATCACTAAAATTAAAAAAAGAAGTTGGGGGAGCAGTCAAGCAGATACGATCAAAATACTTTGCATGAAATTCTCAAAGCACTAATTAAAATATTATTAAAAATGTAGCAGGTATAAGATGAAATAAATCCAAAAGACATAAACTTTAATTAGTTCTATATCACAAGTGGGAAAGCTGAGGCTGCGATTGGCGGGTGACTGGAGGTTCACCATCAGTAAGCGCTGACCTCAGACCCAAGCATGAAGGCAGGCGGTGCTGAGGACAACACTCTGMTGCCCACCGGCCATGTGAGCTAGACAGCTTACACGTCTAAATGCGCGATTCCCACATCAAGGATGGGATAAAGGCAAGCCTGCCAGAAGCATCATCAGCAAGGAGTGGATAGATGGGAACTGTCTGGGAAAGGCTACAGGAATGATACCCTTTGTCGACTTAAACGTATCCACATCTCGACGCTCTAAGTGCAGTATGCTCACCTTGCGGCCTGTGATATTTGTGATGTCTTGAAAAAAAAAACTGACAGAGCCGAAAAGGACTTAAAAACAAGTTTACAAGTTGCTAAGTTGAGGGGGGAAACAGATTCTTTTCTGGACAATAAAGCTCATGTTTATTGAATCCTTCCCTATGCCGGGACTTGTTCCAACAATTCTGTGGTGTAAAATTATTATTCCCCAAATTTTATAGGTGCAATATGGAACTCCAGGGGTTTATTAAAGGGGTAATTAAGTAAGTGGAGAATATAAATTGATTCTTTGCAGAGTAGAACACTCCATGGATGTTGGCTGTTATTGTTATGAAGAAATCAAAGATCCTTTTATATTTTAGTATGCTATCTTTATTATAGACTGGCAACTTACAGTTATTCCTTGATTTTTAATTATTTTTATTAGTGACATTTTATAGAAATATTATATGTAAAAGATGTGCACACTATAGAAGATTGGTTCTGTTGGCAAGAAATANTGCCCACCGGCCATGTGAGCTAGACAGCTTACACGTCTAAATGCGCGATTCCCACATCAAGGATGGGATAAAGGCAAGCCTGCCAGAAGCATCATCAGCAAGGAGTGGATAGATGGGAACTGTCTGGGAAAGGCTACAGGAATGATACCCTTTGTCGACTTAAACGTATCCACATCTCGACGCTCTAAGTGCAGTATGCTCACCTTGCGGCCTGTGATATTTGTGATGTCTTGAAAAAAAAAACTGACAGAGCCGAAAAGGACTTAAAAACAAGTTTACAAGTTGCTAAGTTGAGGGGGGAAACAGATTCTTTTCTGGACAATAAAGCTCATGTTTATTGAATCCTTCCCTATGCCGGGACTTGTTCCAACAATTCTGTGGTGTAAAATTATTATTCCCCAAATTTTATAGGTGCAATATGGAACTCCAGGGGTTTATTAAAGGGGTAATTAAGTAAGTGGAGAATATAAATTGATTCTTTGCAGAGTAGAACACTCCATGGATGTTGGCTGTTATTGTTATGAAGAAATCAAAGATCCTTTTATATTTTAGTATGCTATCTTTATTATAGACTGGCAACTTACAGTTATTCCTTGATTTTTAATTATTTTTATTAGTGACATTTTATAGAAATATTATATGTAAAAGATGTGCACACTATAGAAGATTGGTTCTGTTGGCAAGAAATARGCTTAGATGAAGTGCTGGCCCTGGGAGTTTGGAGTGCACTTGCTGGCCGACGCAGAGTCAGCACCAGGGAGGGCGGGAACCAAGGATCTTGAAGTTTTTTTTATAACTCGCCTGCTAAAATGACACCTCAGTCCAYACTCTACAGCGGCCTTGGGCCTGAGAGTTGAGTTTCTCATCTGACTTTAAACTGCTGATTGCTCTTTACTGATCTTACCTTTGTTCCTCTCTGTGCTGTTGGCCTTTTTCTGCAAATGATCATAAAAGTTTCATGTAATGACTGGTAAGGGACAGGGAAGAGAGAAGCCTATGATACTTGACACACAAAAGATATATGTGTCCTTCAGTGTTCTCTGGAGAAAGCACTTCTCTGGGCACTAAGTAATAACAAAGAATCCTGGTCCTTTCACACACACACACACACACACACACACACACACACACACACACACACACCTGTTTTGCTTTTAGATGCACATTTGAATTCTTGTAATGTTTGAATAGTTTGACAACAAAAATTCACAAATTCTAATGTGTAAGGAGCTGAAGCAAGAGCTCCGTGGGCAAGAGTGTCGCCCRGGCAAGCATCAGGATCCCAAGGACCCACAGAAGAAGCCTGCCGTGAGCTGGGGTGGCACATGCRTCCATACTCTCAGATCCCAGGAGGTAGAAGCCAACAGGTCTGAGAGTTCAAGGCCAGCCTCATTTGTAAAATGAAWTCTAAGCTSACCAGGGTTACATACTGAGACCCTGAGAGCAAACAGACAGGAGGGATGGCCTGTAACAGCAGCGTTGGCYGGGCAGAGACAGATTCTAGGCCTTTACTGACTGGCTAGCCTGACCTAAGTTGTGAGTCTCTTGTTTAASGAGGGCCACTGTTTCAATGTAATAAGGCGGAGAGTGGTAAGAGACTGTCTAACCTTTACATGTGCACACACGGGCATGTACACCCCCACACTCGCATGCTTAYTTCACACTCATACAACACACGCAACATACCATACTTAGTTACTTAATATAAAATGTGAGAGCATCCATCTCCACTTCCTTCTTTCCACCTTTCATGCTCTTATTTGGCAAAAAATTTAGACATTTATAATGTGGAAATGGACTCTATGTAGAAGATTGGATCATGCAAGATTCAGAAATCCTTGGCTTTGGATATTTTCTTGAGAAACATCATGTRAATATGGCATTTAGATGGCATTATAAAATATTAGACCTGAATTAAATTTTCTTCCAAGTGGCACTATGCCCTCTTTATGCTAAGTCTGTTTACTAATGCAAGCAAAGATCACCCCACAAAGCTGATCCCCAGTGTGTGGAAAGCTGTGCTTATCACTGAAAGGTTCAGACCTTATCTGTTGGGCCTGCTTTTGTTGTGTGATGCACATCTCATCTCATCAGATTTCAGGACTTCTTTTTAGACTGTAATCTACTATACAATGCTGCATTAGTCAGCTTTCCCTAGAGGAACAGAACCAGTGGGATGAAGATATACATTAAAGAATTGATATTAGGTTAGCTTTAAAATAGTAAMATCATCAGGGCCACACCCGAGAGCTGAGAATGCAGTGCGTACTTGGTCCTTGAGGCTGGGTATTTCCATAGTCAGTGTAGTCCGTGATGGCTCCCTCTTGCTRGAGGCAGTCCAGCAACTGGTCACAACTCAGTCCACAAGGTGAGTGCCTCAGTGGTTGCAATTRGTACCAGAAGCTTAAAGGTCCCTGATGAAAGCTTGGCTCTGACAGCCACAAAAGAATCAGCAGTAGCAGCAACAACAGACCAGATTAACCCAGTGACAAGAGGGAAGGCCAGTGAGCCAAGACTGATAACCTTTCTTCTGTCATGTCCTTTTAATTTGGATTGCTGCTAAAAGGTGCCAGGCRCAATTAGGGTGGATCTTCCCAAGTCAATCAAGAAAAKCAGAACACTTCTTCAGGTAAATTTTCCTAGTCGACTGATTTTAATTTGTGGCACATTGATATTGAGACCAACATAACAGATATTAACTGGTTTTATGTCATATATAGTAATGTGTAATTATGCTTATATTCTTTGTATCATATTACTATATTATATATTTCTATATTAAATGATTTTGTATATTGCACTAGCTTGATTTTTCTGGAGTGATGCTGACTTGGTCAAATTGAATAATCCTTTCATATGGACTCAGTTTACCATTATTTTGTTGAGTATTATTTGTGTAGTTTCTATTAATTTCTTCAGGTTCTGCTTCAGGATAGAATTGGCTTGTTAAGTCAGGAACTGTACTCCATACTTCTATTCTTGAAAGTCTGTGAAAGGTGTGAATGATTACTCTATTGGACTGACCAACCAACCCAACCCAAACCACACCACACCTCACTGCATGCCACCACTCATACCAAACCACACCACACCATACCACACCACACCAAACCACACTACACCACACCACACCACACCACACCACACCAAACCAAACCACACCACACCAAACCAAACCACACCACACCACACCAAACCAAACCTCACCACATCACACCACACCAAACCAAACCACACCACACCACACCAAACCAAACCACCACACCACCACACCAAACCAAACCACACCACACCACACCAAACCAAACCACACCACACCACACCAAACCATACCACACCACACCTACCAAACCACACCACACCACACCACACCAAACCAAACCAAACCACAGCACACCAAACCACACCATACCATACCACACCAAGCCACAACACACCACACCACACCAAATCACACTACACCACACTACACCACACCAAATCACACTACACCAAACCACAACACACCACACCGCACTACACCAAACCAAACAAACCAAATCAAACCATACCACACCATCTAAGCTTGGGTCTTCCTTGTGGGAAGTTTTCATGTTTTAATTTAATGTTTTTATGTTGCTAATTCAGTGTCTCATTTGATGCTACTTTATGTTTTCCATTTTTTCTTGAGTAGTCTTTGAGAGTTTGTGTCTTTATACAAATTTATCTACGTCATTTAAGCAATCAATTTGTTGGTATACAGTTATTATTTGTATTTGTATCTGACCCCATAAGGTAGAGATCAATTGGGACAATATTATTTTAGGCAAAGTGAGCATGTAAGAGTACACCATGAAGACAGGTTAACTTTTGGGTTAGAAACTGTTAGTTTTCTGTTTGTCATTTAGCTAACCCTTGTGTCTGACACTCACTGCTCTGGGTTCTAGGAAGAAGAGGTAAGCCAGAGACAATACCTCATAATTTCATAATTTTTAATTATGGAATGATATTTGAAAAATAGGTGAATTTATCATAGACAGTATATAGTAGATTAAATAGATTACAGTAGTAAGTCTATTTCCTTGACATACAAATTTTTGTGTTTAGGCATGTGAAAAGGGAGAAGAGGCTATAGATATTGATCTTAGTGGATCTTAACATTGGAATATCAAAAGTTTTCTAATTCCCAATGTCTGGCTTCTTCCTAGAACTTTGATGTAATGCTTATGATAAATCCAGGAATAGAACTGACAGATCCACTTGGGATTCAGTCATGAAGCAACCATTACATACTGTCTTAGGGCTTTATAGATATAAAGAGACATCACGACCATGGCAACTCTTATGAAGGAAAAAAAATTTAACAGGGCTTGGCTTGCAGTTTCAGAGGTTTAACCCATTATTGTCATTGTGGGAAATGTCCAGGCAGACATGGTGCTGGAGGAACTGAGAGTTCTATATCTGGATTGGAAGGCAGTAGGAAGAAAGAATGACACTGGGCCTGACTTAAGTATTTGAAACCTCAAAGCCTGCCCCCAGTGACATACTTCCTCCAGCAAGGCTGCCAATCCTATCAGTGCCACATCCTAGTGAYCAAGCATTTACAGATTAATCTATGGGGCCATTCCTATTCAAATCACCATGCATATCAAGTATGTCTCAAACAATGCATAATGTTTGATATATTGTGATATTTGCTCTTCTTGTGTTACCGTGAGTTTACTCAGCTCACAGACATGAGAAAGACTTTGAGTGAGAGAGAGAAAGTGGTTAGATATTTACAGCATAAGTGAGTAAAACAATGKTGTTTCCATTGTTGTCRCTAAGTGGAGCCAGCCTGTGTGCTTAATCCAAGGGAGTTTAAAGAAACAGAAGYGAGCCTCCATCTCTCAYGTGTTTCAGATCACCCCTCCTTTGCCACTCACTAACCTTTATTACTTCCCACTCTCATCCTTCTACCCATGTCTTTATCGGGACAACATTATCTGGATTTCTTATTTTTATTTTGTCGTGCTGTAGAGTACACAAGAGTATGTACTTTTGTGTATGCTGAACACATGCAATGCCACCAAACCACATTCCCAGCCAGATGATGGGAGTTCCACCCCAAAGGATGACCCTAAACTCATCATGTTGACTTAATAGTCCTTAGCCATTACACATTGGGAGGTCTTACCCGAGTCCTTGTTTTTGGTAGACTGACCTCATCRTGATCTATTCAACTCTTGAACTTTCAGCTCCCTTACAATTAATGCAGCAGATAAATCCTGAATGTGACATGCTGGCATAAACAATTGTATACAGTATAGCTACATTTTATATGATYGCCATGATTCCCACACTAGTCAAATGTAATTACACCCGTTTCGTGATATCATTGAGAAGCAATCCAAATCAAAAATTCTCTGTGTCTTTTACACCTGTGTCAGTAAGAAAACTTCTGCTTCCTTATTTGTATCATTCTAACAGCCAGACTGATAGTCCATGCTGGTGGTGAGGAGGAATAAAGGTAGCATTCCAATTGGTCTCTTAGGGTTTTTTTTAAATTACTGTGTCATTTAAAAACTAATAAATAATGTTTCTTTTTAAAGGTTAAGCTATATGCAAAAAAGGTGTTTGGTCAATGATGACCACACATGGGGYTGGGGAGGGACAAGTCAAAGCAACTGTCTACCCGATTGTGGTGGTTTGAATGAGAATGACCCTCCCGGGCTCATATGTCTGAATGCTTGGTGTCTAGTGGTGAAGTATTTCGGAAGGACTATGAGGTGTGTCCTTGTTGGAGGAGATGTGTTACTAGGGGTGGACCATGAAGTTTCAAGAGCTCACACCAGTCCCAGTCTTGCTCTTTCTCTGTCTCTGCTCCAGTACCATGCTTGCCTTACACTGCCATGCCTCCTGCCATGATAATCCTAGGCTAACCCTCTGAAACTGTCAGCAAGCCCCCAATTAAATGCTTGCTTTTGAGCTGCTTTAGTTATACCGGACACTTAATCCCACTGTCATACTAATGTGAAGCAAATCGTGAGCAGTGACACTTCAGGATTGTCTCAGTGATAACCCCCTTCATAGAACCTGGCTTAACAGAAGACCATCTCCCTAGTAGACCCAAKWAAACCACTTAAATTGTTTGCACTGTGTCATGTCACACGTCTCAGAACCATGGACAGTGCCTGGGCCAACGCTCTTGTTTTAGTGCAAACTTTTAGTATTAACTTTAATAGCAAAATGACATTAAATGTTTTATGAAGACAMCCTAGTTACTCAACACAGCGGCATGGGTGAGATACMTAATCTCATTTTCCTTCCTTCCTAGTTGAAGAAATAAAAGCCTACTAACAAAGCATCACATGCAGGTAGAGGCTGGAGTTTTGAACAGTTCCTTAAAATGCAAGTGATCTATAGGAACTCAGCAGTATTTCTCAACCCATCAACTGACAGAGCACAAAATTGTCRGCTGTCCTATAGTACAATTAACTTTAAAATTGGRCCTGGKGGATTGTTCAGTSGATAAAGCACTTAATATGAGAGTGARCATGAGGAATAGACTCAGATCTAGCACCCGTATGAAGGCCTGGCAGGGGTGGAGGCCCTTCTCAAGCCAAGACGCTTAGGAGACAGTGACAGAAGCTGCCTCCTGAGCTGCCTAGCTNAGAACATAAAACAAGATAACCAATGCCAACAAACACAGAGAAAGACAATCAACACACAGTTCACCCCTGCTATGGGCACAGACAGTCCAAGTCCAAGAACACAGAGAAAGACAATCAACAAACAGACAACTCCTGCCACACAGAAACCAGATTGTAGCACGACTTAGTCAGCCCCTGCCGATGCTGTGTCTTGTTATTTCCAAAAGAAGCAGAATCCTCTTGACTCCCCCAGAGGGCCTGAAGCATCCTCCAGACTCCCCATGGTCATGGTGTTAAGGCACATCTGCCCACGACAATTGACCACACCAGACCAGAGGCTTTTCAGCTGACACCTTGTTTGAGAGCCAAATGTGAAAGCAGAAGATAGAGAAACAAACACTGACTTAGATGCCTGTTGCTGTTGGTGAGCTAGGTCTTTTTCCCTATGATCAGCCTAGTTGGTGGTCACTCGGGGATCTCCTCAAATCAAGGGATGAGCCACCAAATGTAAGACACCAACCCTCAGTCAGTGGTACTTACTTAGAGACACCCCAGAGTAAGACACTGAGATGCAGATCGATGCAAAAGCAAGAGGTTTATTTTCTGGTGCATCAGGATCAACTCCAATCAGTTCCCTCGAGGTGAGTGATGAGAAGGCAACCAAAATATTGCATTTTTTCCTCTTGTTTTTTTTTGACATGGACCAAACAGTATTATCTGCAGTCACCTTGCTGTGCAATAGCACATCAGAACTTTCTGTTCCATCCAACTGTGGTTTAGTACCCATTGATTTTCCTGTTCCCRTGTATTCTCCACGCTTCTTCCAAGTCTCTGTCAACCACCAGTTCAATTTCTATGGTATATACATTTTATATTTTTATGGTATACACATGTAGCCAGGCACATGATTTTAATCCCAGTACTCAAGAGGCAGAGTTATGTGTGTGCTTGAGGCCAGTCTACTGCTACTGGGGGTTGGGGGATACATGGTGAGACTTTGTTTAAAAAGAAAGAGTAAGTTCCTCATATGAATGAGATCATGTAATATTCGTTCAGTTTCAACCATGTTGTGAATAGCAGGGTTTCTTCACTTTGTGAAGGAATGATATCCCATCATCCGCATGTGCTACATTTCATCTGTTCGCCAGCTGATGACTGGTTGGTTATATTTCTTGTCCATTTCTCTTATCATTCTGAAGGACGAGGGAGTGGAAATGACCCTTSAGTATAATGATTTCTTTTCCTTGTGAAATAAGTTAATCAGTAGAATTTCTTAGTCATGCTGTGGTATTACTTCAAAAATTTTAAGGACATTAAATAGGKTTTTCACTGTTTCTTTATTGGCTAACATACATTTAGACCATTAATATATGAARTTTCCATTTTCTCCACATCCTTAACCAGCATTTGTTAATTTTTGTTTGTTTGTGAACATGATTTCTTTTTTATTTCTTCTTTCTCCCTTCCATCCCTTCCCCTTCTCTCTCTTCACCTCCCCTCCCTTCTCCCTCTCTCTGCTTCCTTCTCCTCCTCTCCCTTCCTCTCCCTCTCCTTTTCTCTCCCTCTCCCTCATTCACCATCTTCCCCTTCTCCTTCTCTCTTTGTTTTTGTTTTTATTTTATTTTGTTTTTTTGAGAGAGGGTCTTTACTTTGCAGCCCAGACTGACCTAAAACTTAAAGAACTTGTCCTGCCTCAGCCAACCAAGAACACCGTACCTGGTTTAGTCTTATGATAGCAGCTGTTTCACTGTGGCAAAGTGACTTATTCTCTTGGTCTTGATTTGCAGTTTCTTGACAGTTAGTGATACTGAGATTTTTTTTCTGAATACCTGCTGTCAATTTGTAGATCATCTTTTGAGAAATTCCTACTTAGATCTATTGTAYGCACACATACTTTTGCTCTTTCTTGTTTTGCTTTTGTGTTTTGGGGGATTTCCTACATACTCTGGACTCTAACTCTTTGTCAAAATATGATGTGAACAGATCCTTTTCTTCCTGTGGGTTGTTTATTCATTCTGGTATTTGTTTCCTTAGCTATGTAGTTGCTTTCTTTCTTTCTTTCTTTCTTTCTTTCTTTCTTTCTTTCTTTCTTTCTTTCTTTCTCTTCCTTCCTTCCTTCCTTCCTTCCTTTTTTCTTTCTTTCTTTCTCTCTTAACTTTAGATTATAATCCCATTTATCTACCTATTTCTTTCCATTTTAAAGGTCCATTTATGTATGGCATACTTTAAATTCTCTTGTAGAGCACACAAATCTGGTGGCAATCACTCTCTTAGTTTTTGTTTGGGAATGCCTTCATTTCTCCTCCATTTCTGAAATTATAACCTTGTTGGGTAAGACATTCTCAGTTGTTGGTGATTTTTTTTTCTTCCTAAGTTGTGAAAAATCACACCCCTCTCTCTGCTGACCTGTGAAGTTTCTGCTGACAAGTTTGCTTGCAGATTAATTGGAACATCCCTATATTATTGTTTTAATGAGACCTAGAAAATTCTGTCTTCATCTTTACCTCAAGAACTTGATTGTAAGCTGTCTTTGGGTAGACTTGGTTAAATTAAATGTGATGAGTTTCTTTTATTTCATGTACCTGGACATCTGATTTCTTTCCAGGCATGGGAAGATTTAAATTTTTTCTTTTATTCTTTTCTCATACATCACATCCTGACTGAAGTTTCCCTCCCTCCTCTCCCTCCAATTCCAAGCATACACCTYCTTTCTTCCCCATATCCATTCCTCCTCCACGTCTCTTAAAAAACAAACAAACAAACAAATGAACAAACTAACAACAACAACAACAAGAAAACAAATAAACAGACAAATAAGAACAGGCCTCCCAGGGATGCTAACTG